>QFEW01004356.1:0-15577 GCA_003316525.1 Termitomyces eurrhizus | reverse complement strand
ACAATATGTTGTTACTACAATAAAATGTGAAAATACAATGCATTAATACTATAATAAATTATGTAATTATCTGTGAAAATTATAAGGCCTAGTAAGTGTTAAAATTAGACTAACTTATGTAGAAAATACAGACAGAATATATACATTCCGCTTATGTGAGTTCTATAATGTGCTCATACTAATAAAATCAGATAATGAAAGACTGAAAGATAGAATGCTCACAATTTCTCTCAAAGCAATATTGAAAATGTGATAAAAAGTTACATGAGTTAGAACAATGTGCATTAGTGTGATACTCTAAGCTGTTTAGCTGTATAATGCACCAGAATATAAATAAGTATATGCTTTGTCTAAATATTATTCATTGTTGCTCGAATATAAGTAAAAAGCTGCAATGAGTTGACTTTCTTAGTTGAATTTCTTTATCATGAGATGTTGAGTATTAGAGTCTCTATTAGCATAAGCACAGACAGTAATATATAAATTTGGCATTAAAAAACTGCCTATACAAGCTAAAATGTCTATAAAAACTCATCAGAACACTAGATTGAAAATGTTTGCTTGTATCAATACATTGAAATACCAACTCAAGACTGTTGGAGTCAGACACTTCAACCTTGCTTTGTTGCTTTGTTGTTCCATGCGCTTACAGCTACTGGCCACCCTTTGTCACTCATCCATTGTCTGAAATACATATTGACCCTTACACCATAGCTATTATACTATGATATCTTATATGAACCCTCAGTCTTTCTTACACGACTAAGGGTAAGTCACTTGCAAACATACATATTATGCATACCCTGACAATATGCATATAAAATTGACTTACATACTTATCAGGTTAAATAGAACTTAGGTTCTAACAGAGACTGCAGATAAAGCAATGTCTGCTGTTTTTCTTATTTGTCTGCCATGTGATGATGTAGCAGACATGCAGGGGTACCAACACTAAATACTAGTGATGGAAAGTGCAGACATGATGTTATGTTAGTGGAATAACAAGTATAAATATATATGAAGATATATTGAGATGACACATCAATAGCATATATTTGTCATGTAAATGAGTGAGTTTATAACTATATGTTTTAATGATAACTCAATATATTAGTTGGTTTATCAATTCAAAACCTATAACAAAAACAAGTTACTTGTTACAGACCTTATTGGTCCAATGAATGTACCCACCTGGGATGAAAAATGATATGCTCTTATAATTGTCTGCCTCCCAAATAGTTTCTTGCTGAAAAAGAAATAGGAAACTGCTGAGGAATTGCATGGTACTGTAGCCTGTCTTGAGTGTTAGTCAGAACAACTGGTCAAAATTATTCATAGTAATAATAGTACCAAATTTGTCAACTCAACTATTGAAAGGTTCTGCATGGAATAGCTTACAAAGCCACAAATCTTTAGAGTATATACATCATACATACACTGTCTATGCTGTCATACAGTTAACAGAAGAGCTGTTACATCAAATTCATGTCAGATTGCATGGAATTTTTTACTAAATCTTGGTGTAGAATCTGTGCATCTAATTTAGTTAAGATAATGAGAATGGTGTATGCAGCACTAATACTGTCTTTTAATATAGCATCAATTGACATCACAGTTAATAGATATATCAATGTGCCAGTTTATAGATTGGAAGACAAATAATATATTCTAAAAGGTATTGTATATTTTGCAAATAGTCATTTTATGTGTTGATACTTATAAAAATAAAATAATAAGACAAAGATATAGTATGTTGAAATAACTTGTAGTGCTAATACATGTATATTTGATGTTATATATGAGTATTGTGTTTATTATATATTAAAGTATGTATGTAAGCCTGCAACTCTTCTCTCCCTGATGTGCTTTCCACTTTTCTATGCCTTTCAGTCTGTTGTTTCTTTTTGGTGGTTTCTTATACTGACTATGTTACATCTAGCTTACTCTTACGAGATGCTATTACAGTGGCTCAAAAAACTGTCCCAATGTTTCATACTTTTTGAAAGATGACATTGGCATGAAGGATGGGAAGTACTTAAAATCCTGATTAAATCATGTAAAATACTATGGCATCATAGCTACAAAATGAATGTAGGTTTATATAATCAAGATCAATACCATGAGATTATTCTCTCCTCCATGCTTCACAGTAGGTGTAGTTGTTTGGTCTGAAATGTCTTCTCCTTGTAGCTTCTACACATACTGCTTCCCATCTGATCCAATCCTGTTAATCTTTGTCTCATCTGTCCACAACACCCTTTTCTAGTCTTCTATAGTCCAGTTCTGATGCTTCTGAGCCCATTTAAGCTGTAGTTGTCAATGTTTAGCTTTGAGCATAGGAACTTTTCTCTTGGTAGCAGACCAATACCCCTCCTCCTTCAACACATTCCAGACAGTCTTGGAAGAGACAGGGTTGGAAATGATGTTGTTGATAAAATTAGTGGCCTGGACAGCTGTATCAAGTCTCCCAGTTGAGATTTGTCGAACAATAGCCTGTTCATCACATGGAGTAAGCTTAGCGGGATGGCCTCCAGGATGGTTTTCCTTGTCTATCTCCAACTTTCTACCAATCCTCCCAGTAGTAGACTTCCCTAGACCAGTTTGAGCCCCAATCTGACCAGAGAATACCCTTGAGAAAGAAGAGAAGCAACAGTAGAGTGTTGTGCAGAAGGAATAGGTTTCATGATAGTGGTTGAAGGTCAAGATGTGGTTCAACCAGCTTGAACTACTCCCAAATATATCTAAACATGGTCACATGACTTTTTTTATATTCCCACATGCAACTTGCTCTTTATTTCTGAGTAAAATAGGGATAAACCTGAAAAATTAGAGATGCTCAAAAAACTGTCCCAATGAGTGAATATTTCAAAATGGCTATTGCTCCATCAGTTTTGATTTTGATTACATAAACCTACATTCGTTCTGTAGCTACGATGCCATAGTATTTTACATGATTTAATCAGGATTTTACGTACTTCCAATCCTTCATGCCAATGTCATCTTTCAAAAAGTATGAAACATTGGGACAGTTTTTTGAGCCACTGTATATGCTCTGGAAAATGCATTTTCACTGCTGTTTGAATGTACTAGTACTAGCATTCTATGTTGTATAGATTTGCTCAACAGACACCTTCTAGAAGCAAATACTATTACTGTATATTGACTCAGTACTTATTACTTACTCCAGGCTAGAATGCTCTGATGGATGAAATTATGTCAATTAAAATAGTATAGAAAGAGCATTAGACTATTTGATCTATAGATTTATGCCAGTTGAAAGAAAATATTGCTGCGTGAACTTCTATGAAAAATATGCTGTGTTACTCAAACACCAATAGGATAAAATACAATACACTAAATTGATAAACCAACCAATATGTTGAGTTATCATCAAAACACATTAAAACATATATTTAGCATAAACTCACTCATTTACATGACAACTGTATACTGTTGAAGTATCCTCTCAATATCTCTTTATATACTTTACACTTGTTATTTTACTCACATAACATCATATCTGCACTTCCCATCACTAGTATTCAGTATTGGTGCTCCTGCATGTCCACTACATCATTACATAGCAGATAGATGAGGAAAATAGTGGACATTTCTTTAGCTACAGTCTCCAGTCAGTACTTTGATGTATTTACATAGGCAAACATTGCCAATCTAGTGTTTTGGTGAGTTTTTATAGACACTTTAGTGTGTAGAGGCAGTTTTCTGACATCAAATTTATATATTATTGCCAGCACTTATGCTCATAGAGACTGGAATGCTCAGCATTTCACTAACCAACTTATCACTGTCAGGTACTGCTGACTTGGAGGCCTTTCAGGAAAGCAATGCCCTTATGAGGCAGACTTGATCTATGTGTACTCAGGTGTCTGGAACTCTGGACCATGTGCCAGGGTTCAAGATGTAAAACAGGGGATACTGATATGACGCTGTACTAGCAGTCAGGAACACACCATGCACCAGAAGTCAAAATAAACATTTAATTATAGGCTGAGAACTACAAGCCTTCTGGTAGCAGTCTCAACAAATTATATTTCCCAAAACACCCCAATAAATACACAGACAGTACAGAACAAAGGGCAGGGACCAGCTCAAGCTATTAACTCAACAATAGTCCAACCACTGTAATGGGGAGGGGAAGCATGGGAGCTGGCAAAAGTGACAAAATGGGATCAATTTGTGATGATCTAGATCAAGATCAAATCTGACAATGCCCAATTTGACAAAACTGAAAGAGGAAGAAAAGAAGCATGGAGGGATGTCAAAAGAAGCATGGAATGCAGGAAATGATTGTGCTAAATGGAGCAGAAGCAAATGGAGAAGTGGAAATCAGAAACATCTGGAGGAATGGTGGAACAAGAAGTTGAATGGTGGAACTGGTGGCACCAAAACAGGCTTCCCAAAAGGGAAATTAGACTATCAAATATGTTCCAGAGGCTGGGGAGTTTACAACAAAGAGTCAGGTGTAGATAGTGGTCTGTGCACCAGAAAAACGGTATAAATAGCCCAAGTTTAGTAGAAAATAGAGAGGCAATTGATAGGCAAAGGCTTGGTGATTCCCAGAGAGTGAATTGCTTAGGCTGGAGTTTATTGAGAACCCTCTGCATTCCAGAAGATTAGGATTTGCAACTCAAAATATTAATATATCAAGTTCATCATCAAGTCAGTGTGAATTGAAAGTCATACTCTACACCAGCGAGCCCCAGAACTAATAGTAATACTTATACCAAGTACTACAATACCTGGGGTCAGGGGCTGAGTCCGGGGATTGGAGAAGTTAAGGGAGGTTTGGGGTTAAGGTTGAGTTGAGAACTGGGAGTTCTAAGACAAGGTCTCAGGGTGGTCCTGAGGGGGGGGGGGGGGGTCAAAGTGACTGGAGCATGGATGGTAACAGTACATCATTGATTCACATGCATTGGTGATCCCCAACATTAATGTTCCCATAGATGGCCTGACCAACAAAGCCTTCCAATGTGTCACATGCAAATGGTGGCTTCCTGGTGGCATTGAATAACCCACATGGTGTCCAAAGTGTTTTCCACACAGGCATGGTTCAAACCTAAGCCCTCCCCACTTGAGGATTACATAACCCCCTGGGGGCCACGGTGGCTCAGCTGGCACCACCGTGGCCCCCTAGTAGGGATCTTGACAGACATGGACCACCGCAAGTTGCACCTGATCCAAATTGTTGAAACAATTCTTCAATGACATACAGCAGCGAAACGTGTACTTCCAGCACCGCCACGAAGAAAGAGCCACTATCCAGCAGGATGGAGCAAATTGTTTCGATATGGATAGTGGAATCCTGGACTATAAAGACACAATTAAAGTAAGCCTCAGTGTCGAGCCTTGGTGATGGTGAACAACTGAGATTGATATACCTATAAAGACACAATTAAAGTACTAAGTCGGAAGTATAAGTATTATTACAAGGACGAAAGAATGATCAAATATTAATCACTTACAGCCTCAGTGTCGAGCCTTGGTGATGGTGAACAACTGAGGCTGTGAAAGAGAGGGAACGACTGATGATGTAGCAATAAGCACGTGATTTGATCGGATGCGCGGACATAAGACCTATGGGTCAACAGATAGTTTAGATGATCATGGGGCTACCGATGACGGCACCCCCATCCCTTCAAACTATATGCCAACCAGCCCGATGTCTCATGCTGTTGGCATGTTATCGGCACCGGTCATCATCGACGTCATTGTCCGACACTGGCCACCCCTTCACCTTATCACGTCGCCACTGCACCCCCTTAAACTTATCACATATGGCCCTGACCGAAAGGCAGCCATTGTACCATTGTCTCGCATTACATATATAAATCAGATACATAGACACGAACCCCTCAGTCAATTGTCATTGAACTGAGGGTGAGTCGATCCACAGCGTCCTACCAAACTACGATACTAACGTAATCTACCTGGATAGGAATTAACATATACGAACTCACCAGGTAGCTACGAATATAGTCAATTGTCATTGAACTGAGGGAATTAACATATACGAACTCACCAGGTTACTTGTGAGGTTCTAACACATGCTACCGATCCGGCTCCTGCAGGGCCCCCTCGTCGCCGACGGGAGGTCTCGATGGGCAATCCTCCCCCCTCAGCTCCCACCACTGCCCTGACTGAGGACGACTTCTTCAATTCGTTTATTTTGTAAAATTCAACCGGTGACAATGGGTACCTGACTGTCATTTAAGGACTTCCATCTGTTCCTACCGACACCCACTCTTTTACTCACTACCTAGTTAAGTTGAGCCTCGCACGCTTCTTGCATCAACTGGAGGAGGGCTTATGTAGGGATTTGATATCTATCCATCCTTATCATCCGTACTAAAGAGAATACGACTTAAAACAGTTCTCACGCGAGACTCTAACTGTGATACGACATCTGCCTATTCCGGTAGCCTCGTGTTACACACGTACAACCATCTTCCCTACTCACAATGACAAACCTCTTGCATGCATCGCGCCTAAGGACCTTCAGCATCCATGACTTGGGTACTGTCGTGGATTTGTTGTGAAATGATATCCATTCACCCCATAGCTCCCAGGTGGTCGGAATTACGATTACACACATATGTACAGTCCTGACAAACCTGGAGAAGAAGCGAAAGAGAATGCGCGGGTGTGGTATGTATACCTTGACAAAGCAGGGAATCATGATGCGGATATGATTGAAGGCTTTCAGAGCATCCTTGAAAGTCTCCTTGTTTTTGTGAGTTTTGAGTTTTGGTGGACGCATATTCCTAGATATTTTCCTAATTCCAAGACAGGCTGGACTCTTCTCGGCAGTCGTAACTACGTTTGTCGCTCAAACATCTCAAGTGCTCCAACCAGACAACGCGCAGATTATGGTGTCTCTCCTCGTCGAAGCCAACCAATTATTGAGAGCCACCGGAAATGCATCGAGCATCAATGCTGTGCCTTCAGCATCTCTAGGTCCTGAAAGCCGGACGTACAGTTCCACAGATGTATGGGTGAATGGACTTTTTTTTACCAGTCTCGCTCTCTCGTTATCGACTGCCTTGCTGTCTGTTCTGGCTAAACAATGGATCCAAGTTTGTCATCCTTTTCCTCTATTCTATGTAGTCTAACACCAGTGAACAGGCGTATACTGCAACAGTTTCTGGCGACGCCAAAACCCGCGCTTTCATCCGCCAGTTCCGCTTTGAGGGACTTGTGAAATGGAAACTCGGGAAAATCATTGAGATTCTCCCATTAATCCTACATTGCTCACTAGCCGTTTTCCTTGTTGGACTCGCCCTCTATGTCTCGCAGCTGTCCTGTCCAATATGTGGAATCGTTGCTGGGATCACTGCTGTCACATTTCTCTTCTACTTCGTATCCTCAGTGCTCCCCGCATTTTATCTGGCCTGTCCCTACCGCATCCCAATCATATTCCTTTTAGCTCGACCTCTAAGATATGCTTTTTTTATGATGATGCGGAACTGTTCGCATCTCTGGTGTATGCTCACTAATAACTTGGATCTCGCTCTTCTACTACGAATGTCGCGACCACGATTGATGCCAAGGCAGTCACTGAAAGAAGCAGAGCACGATGAAGTTTTGACACAATCACGTCGTGATGATAGTCTCGCTTGCAACTCCTTGGACTGGGTCTTCAACCACTCATCTAACCGCTTTGTCAAAGACATTGTCATTGAGGGGACTTGTGGCTTGCTTGATGAATGGTCTTCACCTGAAGAACGGGATTCCTACCGCCCTCCGAGTAGATACCTCAACACAAGCTCGGGAAATAGCCATCTTCTCTCTGCAATCAAATATTCTTTATTAAGGTTGACAGATACATATCCAGCATCTTCTGTAGAGGACAATCCAGCATCTCCTGTGGAGGACGAGATTGGAAAAAACACATATGGCCGACTGATTGTAACCTTTATGAAGACCTTTCATCTTAAGACTCTGTTAGACGAACCTACCGCTGGCTTCAAGGACTGGCAAGTCCAGATAAGGGCTGCACTGTGTGTTCCTTATGGAGTGGCACTCGGAGACAGGCATCGTGTCCTATCTCGGTGGTGTCTGGACTTGGGCGGTCCGAACCTATTTAAATATAGCAGTGGATGTAGCCTCGCATTCTCGTTTTCATGTGTACGTCACGGGGATGCAGAAGACCTTCGTGAATTGATGCATCGAGGAATAGACCTTACGTGTCATACTGATAATGGTTGGACCGCTTTGCATTTTGCAGCCATGAAAGGTGATCTAGATGTCGTCAATGCCCTTGTTGAACGAGAACCAGCTCTGATCTCTGCTCGATCACCCTCAGGACCTACAGTACTTGACTCTACCATTGTTATGGAAAGCTTTGATATTGTTGGTGTATACCTTTTGGATCATGGTGCCCAATTATCACGTCACAAAGCACTCTACTTTGCATTGGTTCATTCCGGACACTACGCGATCCCGGAAAAAGTGACGCTTTTGCTTGACCGGGGATGGGATAGAAACGTCAGGGATGCTGAAGGGAAGACATTGCATGAGGTTGCACGCAGCAAAGGTGACGACACACTTGTCGAGTACTTAGAACATTACCAAACTGTCCGGCTTGCCCCGTACGGGATGACATCTTGCATTGTGAATGCAGAGACACCATAATCTCGGAATTCTAACCATGGAACTCGATTCAATATACGCATGTTGTAAGCAGATTTTATATCTGACTCCACTGAATACGCGCGTTAACCGAAACAAGATATAATTCGAAAACTAAACTCCTCATCTACCATCCCCTCTTTTCCCCTATTCTTCTTCGATCGATGCCTGAAACCCTCTCTGATCAAGAACCCGATTGCGATTGTTGATGCAAAATGTAAGTTTGCTGGGAGGAGGCACGGAAGGAAAGCAGGACGCATTTCAGGCCTATGATTGATTTGATTCCAAAAGAAATATATTCCGTAATTACCAACCAATTTCATGTAAATATATAGTCTAATACATACATGCTACATGGGCATGGCATGGTTTGAACAAGAGTGTCTCCAAGTCATGTGACTGCTACGAGGAATCTCTTTGGCATCTTCTTTGGAGAACATGTCAGCAAATTTGTGATACTCCAGGAGAACTACTTCTTGTAAGATCTGCTCCTCAGTTTTCTTCTCCTAGGGAATAGTGTCCATCTACAGGCACTCTTCTGGAAAGGAGGGTGAGGTGTGTAGTTGGAACATGAGGGTCTCTTTTTGCATGAGGTGTGCAAAGAGGGAACACTGCTATTGTTTAGTCTGGGGATATTCTATCCCACAGGCTGCCTATATATACTATATTGGTGGCTGTGCTATTACTACTACTGTTTACTAAGTGGGCCCCAGTATGTAAAGGAGTGTGACTACCAATAATTGATGCTGAGTAAGGTCCATGCATATGACTCATCAAGGCTGACTACTGATACGACACTGTACCAGCAGTCAGGGACACACCATGCACCAGAAGTCATAATAAACATTTAATTATGGGCTGAAAACTGTAAGCCTCCTGGTAGCAGTCTCAACATATATATATCTCCAAAAACATCCCAACAAATACACAGAAAAGTACAGAACAACAGGCAGGAACCAGCTCAAACTATCAGCTCAACAATAGTCTAACCACTGTCATGGGAGGAAAAGCATGGAAGCTGGCAGAGCAGACAGAATAAGATGAAATTGGGATATTATTGTTGTCATTGACAATTATAATAACTCAATTTTGTCATCAGAAAAAGCATGGAAGCTGGCAGAGTAGACGGAATAAGATGAAATTGGGATATTATTGTTGTTATTGACAATTATAATAACTCAATTTTGTCATCAAATCAGTTAATGTTTGATTGGACATAACCGGAAGGGGGAAAGGAAAGAAGCAGGAGATGCAGGGAGGTGCTAAAAGAGGAAAGAAGGATCTATGAATGGGATCATGCTAAATGGAGCTCAAGCAAATGGGGAAGTGGCAATCAGAGACATCTGGAGGAATGGTGGAACAAGAAGTTGAATGGTAGAACTGGTGGCACCAAAACAGGCCTCCCAAAAGGGAAATTGGACTATCAAATACATTCTGGAAGTTGGAGAGTTTCCGACAAAGAGGCATATGTAGATAGTGGTCTGTGCACCAGAAAAACAGTATAAATAGCCCAAGTTTAGTAGAGAATAGACAGGCAATTGATAGGCAAAGGCTCGGTGATTCCCAGGGAGTGAATTGCTTAGGCTGGACTTTGTTGAGAAACCTCCACTTTCCAGAATGTTATTATTCTCATTCAACATTATAATACCTCAAAGCCTCCGCTTTCTGCAAGGTTATTGAAAGCAGTCAACATTATAAGAGCTCAAAACCTCAGCTTTCGGCAAGATTATTGAAAGCATTAACAACAATAATAGTGCAAAACCTCTGCTTTCAGCAAAATTATTAAAAGCATTCACAACTATAATAATTCATTTCGTTGTCAATGTCAGTGTGGATTGAAGGTCATATTCTACACTAGCAAGCCTCAAAACTATCAGCAATACTTACACCAAGTACTACACTACTAGGAGATGGAAGGGGAAAGGGTGGGCCAAGCAGCCAGTTGGATCTGCTAGAGATAGGCATATTGTTGGACTAAGCTTAGAATAGGTTTGGACACAGTTGGAAGACTGGTCCCCTAACAAGATCAGATAATTTGGGCTCTTATACTTGCTCCAGAGAATGTTGAGGGACTGACTGGTCAGGGGTCTTATAGGCCCAGGCAGGTTTTAGAAGGGCAGGAGACTTGTCCTGAGTGTTGGAGGCTCAGATATCAGACTGTTGCTAAGGGCTTGGAGGTGTACAGCAACTGCAGGGTGGGCTTTGGAACAAGGGAATATCATGGTAAGTGTCCTTTAGTCAATGTCAGAGTTTGTGTCCCATAGCCAAGGTAGTCCCAACACAAGCAGGGTTGAATCATGATGTTGTGTGACTAGGAAGTTCCACATGAATTTGAAGCCATTGTCTAGGGTGACATGATCAGGATGGGACCTTTTAATGGGGCCAGAGGAGAAGGAAGTGCTATTGAGCAGTTGTAGCCAGTGGACATTCATGCAGATGTACATCGACGGACTCAAACCTATGTGGGCCCACACAGGCCTGCACAGGGCACCAGCGGACATCCACAGAGGCCTACACAGGTCTACAGAGGCTGGTTGGACCAAAGAAAAAGGTAACTTGTCTTGTCTGCTGTATGTCTGTGGGGGGGAATCAAACCCCCAGCCTTGGGAAAGCCTCCAGCAATGGAATGTGCATTTAACCATTGCACCACAGGTCCATTACTAACAGATAGATTCAAAGGTCAGATAACACAATGAACGGACACCCACCTACATTTCTGCAGGTTCCCATATAGATTTTTTGAGGTGGAAGGGGAGTGGCATACCTCCTAAAAGAGTTTTCATGGCTTGAAAGGGGTGTTGGCATCAGCAGCCATCATGACCCGCTGGCATCTGTCGTACATCTGTTGGCATCTGCTAGATATCTGCTGGTATCCGTTGGCAACCCCTGGCATTGTCCAGCATCAGGGCAGGAGAGAAGAAAACGGGGTGCATGGGATGCATGGGGTGCATGGGTGTCTGCCGCATGGGGTGGCATTTCAGAGAGCGTGGGGAGTGGCAGAAACAGGATGGGAGTGGGGAGAAAGAGGGGAAAGGGGAAAGGGGAGGAGCGTGGGTATCTGCTGGTACACCAGCAGACATAGCAGACATCGGACATCAGGTCAGGGGAGAGGAGGGAAGCAGGGTGCATGTGGTGGATGGGGGTGGTGTGTGAGGTAGTGTGGAGAGTGGAGAGGATGGCACTGGGAAGAAAGAGGGGAAAGGGTGGAAGAGGGTGTGTGAGTGTCCACTGTCTGCTGGCATGCCAGTGGATGGTAGCTGATGTCAGCAATGCAACCAGTCCCAGTGGTTCAGTGGAATATTTGTTTATTGATATTCAATATTGTGTACAGCAGTGGGTTCTACTCCTCCTACTCCACCTTAATGGGGTCTAATGGTGTGTTTTTATATGGGTGCATTTTTGCTCTACATATACATTGTACTGATCTGTAGTAAGTGCCTGTGGTAGTTGATCTGACCAAAACTCTAGAAATTACTGAAGCGGGATAGGATGGAGGAGTTTGCACACGAGATCATTCCAGTACACATGACAAGTGACGATACACCAGGGCTGGCTACCTTTTTTACAAAGACCAGCACAAAGATAGTCAGCCATAGTGCATCATCAACTTGTCACATGCAAATTTGTCCATCTTATGCCACTGCAGAAATCTCTGGAGTTTTCAACGGATCAAATTCATGATGCTAGTGGATGTAAGCAGCCTGCTGCTATTATATAATGTGAACTAGTGGGAGTCAAACCCAATATCAATTTATAAATATTTCATTGTACCACAGGTGCTTAAGTCAGGACAGTGTTCATGTAGTGCACAAAGTGCACAATATGAAATATCAATTTATAAATATTCCATTGTACCACAGGTGCTTACTACAAGTCAGGACAGTGTTCATGTAGTGCACAAATGGACCCATACAGAATTTGAACAGATAGAGAATTTACTGCAACTGGTGCATCTGTATTGAATTGACAATATTAGACTGATATTTATTTATACTATAGAAGTATACAGGAAAGAGGAAAACCATGGGGTGTAGCAGAATATTAGACTGATATTGATTTACACCATAGCATTATACATGAAGCGTCTGTGGTGTAGTGGAATATCTCCAATTGGTATTCCTTGTATCTTGCAATAGGTAAGTTCGACTCCCCCTAGTGCATTGACATCAAACTCAAGAATTTTTGACCACACACAGAATATTAGACTGATGTTTATTTACATCATAGCAGTATACAGTAAGCATTGGTGGTCTAGTAGAATATTATCCATTGGTCTTTATTATGTCTTGCAGTAGGCGGGTTCAATTCCTACTAGTGCATTTATTTCAAACTATTTAAAATTTTTGAACTGCCTAGCTAATTGTTATTTACTACACAGTATGATAAACAAAGTAAGGTCCTAATTGAAACAGGGTGACATGATATTTATTTAGACTATAGCAGTGTACAGTAAGCATTGATGGTCTAGTGGAATATTATCCATTGGTGTTCATTGTATGTTGCAGTAGGTGGGTTCGACTCCTGCTTAGTGCAATAAACATTAAAACATTTGCAATTTTTGACCTGCTTAGCTAATGGTTATTTACTAAACTGTAAAATAAACAAAGTAAGGTTTGTCAAGCAATAAATCAAACTTCTTTTGTAATTTAAACAGGGTCACATGATATCTATTTTCAGAACTTGCTTCATGTAAAGTTTTTGTCTGTTTCTTTAATCTTCCATCTGCCATGTCTAATGAAGAACTCCACCAATGGGTTATTGATGCAGATGTTTGAGTATTATACCCAGAGGAGACCTGCATCAACTCAAAGCACAGCAGAAGGACCTGGTAAGATGCAAGCATTCCTGCCTAATAGACATGCACTAATAGTCATCCTGTAGATTGACATGTAGTTGATGGTTAGGGATGTCAAGGATGACAAGAGACTCCTCCTTGATGCCAGGAGAAGTTTCATCAACGAAGTTATCCTGCTACTCCAGAGCAAGCTTTCTGATGAGAATATGACCAGGCAATTGAAGGATGCTGCGAAAAAATGGACCCAGAGGAGCAGAAGGGGGGAAGGCCAAGTGGGGGCAAAGAACAACCCGATCCGTCAACGGCACCGGCACAAGAAGACTGGATAGGTTATAGGCCGGCAGCAGGAGATTTGTCTGGTCTATTGCTCAATTCCAAGAAGCCAAAACACATTGGTCAATGTCCTCCTGGTACCTATCGTTGACAGAAGGAGCAGGAAGACAAGGATGAAGAGGAAGAGGAAGAGGAAGAACCAGAGGGCAGGATACCGAAGGGGGAAATTACTGGAGAGATGCTGTTGGGCAGGTATCTGAGGACAGCACCTCATCACAAGGGTCAGCATATCAACCCCTCTTGCCAATATTGCACAAGTAAGCGGCTACTCTCACTATTGCTCTGTCCCCACTTCAACAAACATCCTCAGAGATGTCTCCTGCATGAACATCTCCATCACCCCCTCAACCATCTTCCATCCCTCCGCCAGTCCCTGCCAAGGATCCTCTCTCTGGCCCAAGGGGACGGGCTTGCAGCAACTCTCAAAGTAGTTGGCCGCTGATGCAATGGACCCAATCATCTGGTCGGCTTACTGAGAAATAGAAGGCAACAGAAGACAAGTGAAGATGGATGGTTTAAGATGGACGGTTTCTTATTGTACAATTTTTTTCGTTATGATAGACATTGCTACATTTTTGTAATACTATAGTTTACAAAAATGTAATGTAACATTTCCCCCTTCCCCACATCAATGACAGCGGACTGGTCGAATGACCTTAGTGCGGCTGCTACTCCTTTTTGCTGGTGTAGACATCAATGTATCAAGCTGCATCTTCCTGTAGCATTTGTGCTTGAGACTTGCAGGGTCGCTTGGAATTTGTTGACAATTGGTTAGGCAATGCCTTGCGCTTCTTTTGGTTTTGTAATGCCGGCCTTCCCTCACCTTCAAATTGGTCATTGTCCTCATCTTGAAGAATGTCGAGCATCCTTCTTGACACTCTATATTTAGAGGAACCATCACTAGGGCCATTAATTGGAGGGTCTGGATGGCTTCATCCCCTTTGTTGTAAGAGGTGGATAGTAGTGGCATCTACCACTGCTGTATCATCACCACATTCATCATAAACAGATTTGTCGAGAGCGGACTTGTCATGAGTGGAAGCTGATACATTTGGTCAGGATTCATTGTGAACTGTGGATCTGTTGTGGCGCTGAGGCTGTGGAGTGTGTGGTAAGCACAAGACAGGGGGTTCCTCCTGTAAGTCAGGCAGTAATGTGTGTGGTACACTAGCTGACAGGAGAAGTGTAGGCCCCAGTTGCCACTCCAAGTTGGCTGTAGATCTGGTGACTAAAGTGGATCCGCCATCAGCAGCTCCATCATTAGCAATGATCCTACTGTTGCCATCAATGACTGCTGATGGTGTTGGCCTCTGTTTCCAATTTTTCCCTCCATTTTTGCATGTAGCCTTACATGCTGCTGCTGCTGCCACATTTTTTTCACAATCAGCTTAGGTGCCATACTCAGCAGCTACTGGCTGCTTGTGACAGTTGAGATAAACCATCCAGCAGAAGGTGTCACCAGATCCATACTGTCCTTGACGGTCTCTTCAGAAGTTCAGCAGATGCAATAGCTCAGGCCAACCAAGATTATGGGGATCTTGGAATATCAGACCCTCTGGAAGATATCTTGAATGTATGAATTGCTGATCATTGGTCCTTACTGCCTTGTAAGAAGCAGATTCATACTGGTAACCAGACACAATTTCTGATGAAGTGGTCAGATGATAAGCAAAGGTGGAGAAAACTAGGATTCACTGTAATGAGTATTTAGATAGTCCCGGACAAGCATTTCCAATTCTGCCTGAGTTTGAAATATATTTAGTTCACACATACATGTACTTTCTGATATTTCTATTATAT
>QFEW01004340.1:0-20297 GCA_003316525.1 Termitomyces eurrhizus | reverse complement strand
TGTTCTGCTGTAAGGGCAACCTCCGGAGGTTGCGGCACTATCACACAACTGGCAGAGGGAAATCCAAAGTGTATTAGAGCCAGTAACGACAGTATAATCAATAACTAATCACCTGGCAGAGAGAAATCCAAAGAGAACAAGTCTAAGGATTTCTCTGCCAGTGCGGCACATCAATATAGGGGCAGAAAGGCATGGGAGCGACTGTACAGTATCCAATGGCTAGCTCTGGGAGGCTTGGAGAACTCCGGGGCATGGGAAATGCTCTGAAGTTCTCCGGAATTCCAGAAAAGGAAATTGTGACCAGACAACAAGTGGAGTAGAGCAAGGAGTCCCCTGACAGTGACAGGGGAAGTGTAGGCCTCAGTTTGCCACTCCAAGTTGGCTGCAGATCCGGTGACTAAAGCAGATCCGCCATCAGCAGCTCCATCATTAGCAATGGTCCTACTGTTGCTATTGACTACCGCTGATGGTGTTGGCCTCTGTTTTTGATTTTTCCCTCCATTTTTGTGTGTAGCCTTATGTGCTGCTGCTGCTGCCGCATTTTTTTCATGATTAGCTCAGGTGCCATACTCAGCAGCTACTGGCTGCTTGTGATAGTTGAGACAAACTGTCCAGCAGAAGATGTCACCAGATCCATACTGTCTTTGATAGTCTCTCCAGAAGTTTAGCAGATGCAATAGCTTAGGCCGACCAAGATTATGGAAATCTTGGAATATCAGACCCTCTGGAAGATACCTTGAATGTATGAATTGCTGATCATTGGTCCTCACTGTCTTATAAGGAGCAGATTCATACTGGTAATCAGACATAATTTCTGACAGAGTGATCAGATAATGAGCAACGGTGGAGAAAACTAGGATTCACTGTAATGAGTATTTAGATAGTCCTGAACAAGCATTTCCAATTCTGCCCAAGTTTGAACTATATTTGGTCCTGAATCTGCTGGTAATATTGAAAATCCATCCCTATCTAGATCAAAAATGAGGTCATGGCATGTAAGAATAGAAGGAGTCAAATCATGGAGTGATTGCATGTTGGATGGCATGTCTCTACCAAGAAAAGGAGATATGTAATCCATCATCTTCTTGTTGAAGTCACTAACAAGGTCAGGAAAGGAGTCTTGAAAGGTAGGTCAGTTAGCATAGATCAAATATGACATATGTCATGACTATAATTGGTGTCAAAATTGTTTAAAGAATGATGGCACCACATACATTCTAATAGTCATGCCTTCATCTGCATACCAACCAACAACAGTCCAACTCAACATGCCCATCTCTCTAAATCAAAGCACATCTGCATCGTCACATGCTTCAAATCATGCTTTCGGGCCTTTTTGGAGAGACAATGATTAGAAAGCAGAATCAAGCAGATAGATGTACAACAAATAGAGGACGGATGGGGGACAGAAGGAGTATCAACTTGCACTGAATTTCTGGTGGATTTCCTTTTTTGCTCCATTCTGCTGCCATCTTCCATAAACGACTTTTCTTCTGTGGTGTGAGTTGATGCATAATATTTTTGACAGCCACATTATATTGTGCAAATGCATCCAATCCCAAGACATTGTGATCCTTACCCCTCAACAAGTTCTGGATCTCCTTGTTTATCTCCTTTGCCATTGTCTGCCGGAAAACATCTCGCAGTGAAGTTTTCAGGAGCACCTTTGGATTTTTATGATAAAGGCACCAGCAATTCTTGATATACTGGACAACCTTCCACTCAAGCAAATGATGTCTAGTTCTTTGCAATGAGTTGCTGTACTTACTTTGATTCTCTCTGCCTACTCTTTCCCTGTCTTTTGCTCTGTCCTCTTAGTGGCCCAGTAGTTGAAGATATCTGTTAGGATTTTATCCTTCAAGATAGTAGTCCAAGCTTGAGGAGTAGTTGAGGAGCGGTAGAGTTCCTTGTATGGTTCAAAGAGAGATCTTTCTTCTGCTGTAAATATTGGTTCCACTCATCTTTTCTTTGATGAAAATATTGGTTCAGGCAGTTGCAGGAGGGCAGACATGTTTGTAGACAATATAATTTCTGCAACCACACAGTTCTCAACTGAAGGATCACATGATAAAATATACATTTCTGTTCAGTGTCTGTTGATGATAAATAGATTCTGTTTGTCATTGATGGATAGGATCTGCTGTCTGCTGTTATCTGGCCTGTCCAAATTGGGGCATATTATCAATATTGATGAGCAGTCTCATTAGATCTCTGGTACAATGACTAGGTCCTGGCCATAGATATTTGATCATGAACCTAAACTTTCTGAAGAAACACAAGTGACCAAAAACAACAGTCATCAGACAAAGGGACCTCATCCTGTTTGCTGAAGAAAGGACATGACTCACTCAGAACACACAAGGGTTGCCAGTCCTCATAACACAACAGCTACCACTGGGTCCCATTTCTATTGTAACTGGTGCACTACCTGCGGCATTTGCAGATGATGATAACTTTGCACACTTGGACAATAATCCAATGATAGATGATGTAGATGATATAATGCCCATATCCATAAGGCATGTAAAGATGATTTGAATGTATGCTATTATTGAGAGCAAATTTTATACATAAACACAGGCAGATTATCTTAACAACTTCATCAATCATGTTCCACAGTTGCTCATTGGGTTGCTTGGTCATAAATCAATGGATAACATTACTGATTGCCTTGCTTGTCCTGACTATTACCTTGCACACTGGCAATGTCATGATTGTATTGAGTCAAGAATATTCTGTTGTAGATGTTTCTGCTACACGCACAACTCCAATCCGTTTCACCGACCTGAAGTATGGAATGGTAGGTATTTCCAACCAATGAATATGTTGGATACTGGAGGGTATTTCTATATCTAACACAATTCATTGCATGCAAACTGTCATCAAGAGAAGGTCAGGGTCAGGGCTCTTGAGGACCACGAGTGGAAAAAGAACTTCAGGAGCAAGAGTTTCTACAACTCAAATATCAACTGGATGTTGAACTTCCATCAGTGGATAGCGATCTGGGACATCTGGCAGCGCATCCATCTATGACTTCAGATTTCCTGAGCGGACTTCAGAATGCCAGCCTTGATCAAATCATGGAAAAGGAAGAGCAACAGGAACCAGAGAATAATGTGCCAATAGAAGATATTCCAGAAGATCGGCCAGCCATGAACAGGTTCTGTATAGACAGATATGATTGTTTTGGGAATTCAATACAATGAATTGTTCACACGATTGGAGTACACTACATCACTGTCATTTCATGTGAGTGTTCTGGGATGGATGTCTTGGTAGAGGATACCATCTGCTTGTAGCTGGTCCCCAATACATTTGATTGGACACAAACATATTTTACAATGGCTGTGCTGGATGACTTTCATCTGACAAATCTAGAGTGCAAAGCATCTGCCTACCAGTACTGGCAGAAAATTGCAAGAATAACTTCCTCAATTGCATTTTCTGATGAGGTGGATAATCTTTACTGCAAGCTATGACAAATTTCTTGTTCATGGCGGTAGCTGAAGAAGTTGAAGTGAGCAGGCTTTGGCCATGATGAATCAAGGCACCTCATGGCACTGGACTATGGTGAACTTGCAATATTCTATTCAACTTGTTCTCAGCCAGAAGTCCATCTTCCATCCAACTAGGAAGAAGATCCTGTCTGGTGGAAGTTCAATCATTCTTTAATGATGGACAGCAACTTCAAGGCAAATCATGTCTGACATTCTAATCCTGCTCATGATGTATGGCATTGAGAAGGTGGTAGTATGATAGCCAGGAGGAATGAGCTCACCCACTATCTCAAGCGTGCAAAGAAACAGCCAATGGTGAGTAACATTCTTTAACTCTACCTATCTGTCATCTACTCATCAATCCAATCCTGTCCATTGGCTGTCTGCTAGATCTCCATTTGTCCAGGGAGCTGTTTGTGAAAACACATTCAAAGCTATTGAAAAGCCTCTGATGATGAACAAGTCATGCAACATTACTGGTATTGTTGCAATGGCATGTACACAGCACGGCTGCTTTGCTATAATAGTGTAACAAACTTGACCCATAGTGAAGGCCAGGTTTACACAGACTTTTCCATCACATGTGCAGTTAAAACAACCAACATAGATGAGATTCAGCATCTCCTACTAGTATATGACATAGCATGCCAGTGGTGTATCAAATTTTCTGAACAGCTTGCTGAGGCTGGAGAAGTCCTGCCAGATAATCTACTCGTGGACTTTGCAATAGGACTTCTTCATGTCTATGGGCATAAGGAGGATTGTTTTTTCTGCTTTGCCCCGTCCTTCATTTTCAGGGCCAGTCATTTAGCTGGAGAGATAATTGAAAGTCTCTGGTCTACACTAAATGAAATCTCACAGATGGCTTGTACAGCTATCTTGGCACATTGGGCAGAAATCCTTGATGATCACATGTGTGACTCAAACTAGAAGAAGCTGCTTGACATAGTTCTATTCCTATGTCAAAAGTATATGACTGCTGTTGAGATGAGAGATGCAGCCATTCAATATTTCACCAAGCAATCTATTGGAATATCAACAGATTTACTAACAAGCTGGGAAGCCAGAATAGCTAAGGCAGAAAGGCTCAGAGAGGAGGGAAACTGTAAAGCAATGGATATTCTCAAAGCTCATACAATGACCTTCAATAATGCAAGTAAAGACTGCATCTATGATCATAAGTAATGTCTCACCATTAACAATGATAGAGCGCAATCTGTGCTTGATTCAAATTGAAAGGCTCCTGCAAGCTCTTCAGAAATTCATTGCAGAGAAATCATTTTTATATTCTCACATCATCTAGGTTGTCCCAAGCAAGAATGTGAAAACTCAAGCTCGCACATCTCTTTAAAGAATCCAGGCCTCAATTCTGGTGAAGGCTCATGCCTATGCATGATGCCACAGTGCTCTGCTGCGACTGGGATTGGACTCCAGCATTCAGAGAAAGTATCCAGTTCTATAGAAAGCAGATTTGAATGCAAGCACAGCTATACAAAATCCCAACATTCCTGGTTTATCAAGGATCAAGATATCTTGGATATAGCACTTTAATTATGATACAGAAAATGAATCTGCAACTATTTCTGAATGTAAGTCCTCTTGATAACATTTCTGTTATCATTACATCCATTCATGAACATATCTCTTCAGTTAATTGTGTTCATTATCTACGTGCTAGAGCACAACGCAACAGATGGACAGAGGAATGTCAGCTTGTTATGAATGAAATAGAGTGGACAGTTTGGTATTTCTTCAACCAGGCAGATATTTGGTCAAAGCATGGTATGTCAGTGAAGAAAAGAGGTCTTCAGTCATATGCCCATAAAAAAGTAGCCATGTAGCAAGAATTGGCCTTGATGGCAATTGATAAATTTAGGCAAATGCTTCCTGATTTTATTCCTCCCCAAATTGCAAGAGATCTACTATGAAAATGGTGGATGCAGAGACAGATTGAACTAATGGATGCAGCTTGCTGCCATCAGCAGATGATTGGAACAGATTTGTGACAGTCACATGCAATGGAATTGTTGAAAATCACTTTTGTTTACAAGGCACAAAAATCTGATACATAGCAGTATCTGCTTCTATAAGCAACAGTGCAATGGCATCTACCTCTGTACCACACAATGTCATGTCCCAAGCTACTGTACTAGAAAATTTGCAAGAGGTTGTTGACTACATCGAGTCGCACCTCATTGCAGCACTTTCCATATTTGGCAATCTTGTGCCAAGTCTTGAAGCGGAAGAGGCATAGATTATCCAGCATCTAGACAAGGAGTTGATAAGATAACTTCAAAATGTGTAAATATATTATGATCTGAATGTGGGCCATAAAACTTTGTATTGTCATATCTGGGAGCTGCATCACTGAATAATGTGGTCTGCAATGTCCCAGACATTACCAAAAGCATGAGCTGATTTTTTCCTCTCCAAAATCAGCAAACCTTGCCCACAGAGATCCTGGAGTTTGTTGATGGCCATCAAGGTCTAATCAGGAATCTGTATGGCTATGATTGGTGGAACCACATTGGCTAAGAGGATGTTTAGGTTTTAAGCAATAAAACACTGGAGCATTGCCTTCTTGTACATCAGCAAGGCTTCTACTCTCTTGAAAGCTTCTTGGCATGCAACCACCAGCTGCCCATGACATTGCCATCCAATAGATTGGTGTCCATTCCAGCACCAGACAATTTGCTCCATGTGTTTGCAGGTAGCGAATCTGCCAGAGGCCACCAGTGGATGCTTCTAGCCCTAGACAAGTGGCAGTCACTGAATAGGACAGAACATGTGCTAACAGCCAACAATATGATCTGCCTGTTTGCTGGCAGCAAGTCCATTGCTGCTTCCATTGTCAGTTCCATTGTCAGGTCCATGGATCCTGCTCAAACAGGCCAATTGACAGGCATCAAGTCTCATATCAACAGTATTGATGGTGAGCAGCCTGATCCTCAAGACTGCCTCTTCATGGCCCATCTTACCACTCTCCCTGATGTCAAGTCTCCTTAATGGCCATCTTTGATGCATATCAAACCCTCAAATGCACAACATCCATTCCACCATCTCTACAGTCAGAGTAAACCTGGACTGGTATATAGTCCTACAATGGAACACTCTCATGTTGTGGTTCAACCAGCATCCCAACTTCCTTCCACCTCAGCGACTCATATCTGCCAGACATTCATGGAGCTGGGAGAAACTGACAACAACCAGATGGATATCTCTAATCTATTCATTAGTGACCCTGACTTAGAGGGTATCTCTCTTTGTTCATTGTGGCAGATAACAAGATGGAAGACAAATCTTTGCCACCTTTAATTATTCCTGCAGAAGAGGAGATGAAAGATGAATCTTTGCCACCTTTGTTCATTCCTGTGGAAGAAAAGATGGAAGAGGATTCTTTGCCTTCTTTGTTCATTCCTGTGGAAGAGGAGACCAAAGACAATGATTTGCCCCCTTTGTTCATTCCTGCAGAAGAGGAGATGGACGACAATTCTTTGCCACCTCTATTTATTGTTAGTGAAGGAGCAGAAGGATTAACAGTGATGGAGACCATGGCAGCCAGTGACAGCAAACAAATGGAAGTCCAGAGCAGTGGATGTATAGCGACCAAGGATGAAAGAGCAGCAGACATATGGTGACTGAGGACAAAGAAAACCTTCTGCCATTATTTCTTGTGATGGCAGAAGAGATGGATGGAGGCATGGCAGCTGATGACAAAGAAAATCTTCTACCGCTTTTTGATGTAACAGCTCTTCAATCCCAGTCTTCCCCCTTTCAACAATCTCCTTCTCCAACACTACCTACTGGTAACAATGTCCAGGAGTGGGAGGAATATAAGACATATATGATTTGATATGCCTGATAGCAAACTATGAAGACATCACACTTATCAGACCTCAGGGGCCATATACACTGGACAACTTTGCATTTTTGACAGCAGACTACCAGCTTGATGAGAATTTGTTCTATTCAGATGCATTACATGAATCTAATAAAGAGAAGGAATACACATCAGATGAGTAATTTAATCCTTAGTTACTATAATTCTTGGCTTTTCTGTTGGTTATTTTTTGTCAAGATTAACCATCCTGTTGTGCTGCTGACAAATCCATTATAAATCCATTTGATCCATTACCTCTAGTTGTGTACTAGAAGGAACATAAACTGACAATATTCTGCTAGACTACAGGATATTCTGTGGATTATACATAAATATTGCTCTAGTATTGTGTACTATGCTACAGCACTGTACTACAGACATTTCAATTAGTTTGGACAGGACTCAGGTCCACTAAAATTAACCGTCCTGTTGTTTTATTGTGTTATGCCATTCTCATGAACACAAAAAACCACACAGTATTCAATAATTACACAAGGGGGACTTGAACCCTCAAATTGTGCACTAGAAGGAATATAGACTGATAATATTCTGCTAGATCACAGGACATTGTAAATAAAATTACAACCTTACTTTGTTTATCATACTGTATAGTAAATAACAATTAGTAAAAAAAAGTTGAGTCTTATCTAATGTGCACTAGTGGGAGTCAAACCCGCCTCTTGTGCACAATATGAAATATCAATGTATCAATATTCCATTGGACTACAGGTCTTTATCAAAAATCAGTACAGTGTACATGTAGTGCAAAAATGCAGCAGTATCATGCCAGCGGACAGCAGACACTCATGCACCCTCTTCTACCCTTCCCTCTTTTTCTCCCCAGTGCCATCCTCTCCACTCTCCACACTACCTCACATGCCACCTCTGTCCACCACAACAATGGCTGCCGACAAACTCCGACGAATGCCAGCTGATGGCTGGCTGATGGCTGCTAATGCCAATGCTCCTTTCAAGCCACAAAAACTCTTTTTGGAGGTATGCCACCCCCCTTCCACCTTAAAAAATCCATACAGGGACTTGTGGAAACATAGGTGGGTGTTCATTCATTGTGTTATCTGACCTTTGAATCTATCCATTAGTAACGGACCTGTAGTGCAATGGTTAAATGTGTGTTCTGTTGCTAGGGGCTTCCTCAAGGCCAGGGGTTCAATTCCCCCCTACATGCATAAGGAGATCAGAGTTACCTTTTTTTTTGGTCCAACCAGCCTCCATGGACCTGCATAGGCCTCTGCAGATGTTCACTGGTGCCCTGCGCAGGCCTGCATAGGCCTATGTAGGTTTGAGTCCATCAACATACATCTGCGTGGATGTCTGCTGGTGGCTTGCATAGGCCTGCATAGGTCTGCAGGGCCCTTTTGTGGATATACACTGGCATAGGAGGTGAGAAAAGGAGGGAAGGAGAAGCATGCAGCCTCGAGTTATTGCAGGGAGAAAGAGAGAGGGGAGAGAAGTGGGGAACCTTAAGGAGGGTTTATTCATGCTATGATGTCCACCAATGGAGAAGGTTTTCACTCATGGGCTGATGCCCGCTGGCAGCTGCTGATGCACATTGATGTCTGCTAGTGTCCACTGGCATCTGCTGTGCCTGCATGCCCATATGTGTGCCTGCCTTTTATCAATCCACTGGACCGTGTCATACAGCACATTGTGACACGTCCATGGCTCTGTATTCTACAGCACTGTGGGCACTGCTCCACTCCAGTATAGCGGACTCCGCTGGACACATATGGTATGGCACAAAGCAAGCTCCCATACAATGTATGACATGTACTGGTGTAATCTCTCTATATGCATACACCACTTGCAAATCTTGACTTTCCCTTGCCCACTGATAGGATCCTGCATAGGCTAAGCACACAAATAGCAGGCTACAGCAGCATGGCACTAGCTTGAAATATTTTAGTATGTGTGATCTGATCTTGGTACATGTGATTTACCTATTCTTAGGACATATCCAATGGCCATACATGGCAAGGGATAGATAGATCCAATCAGTGAGAGTGTCAGCAGCAGCTAGAATAACAAGTGACAGATGACATCAATCCATTGGCAAATGGTATAGCTAGTCAGCAGCAGTGCTTATAGATTAGAATGATGGAAATTTTCCATGACTGACAGCCTGGCATTTCACCTAGGTGCCTGATGTTGCTTGGTGCCCCACACCAATTTAGGTAGACAGCAATCTTGTGTACTTCTTGGTATGTAGTTTAATTTATAGCATCTACTTACATTTCTTCAAGTTGACTGGTATCTGGCAATGCTTAGCCACTTAGCAATGGTGAACTCATTTTTACTATAAATACTTATCATTTGTCAGTAGTATAACAACAGAGTTTTGTACCTTCCAGTCTGCTCAGTTCATCTCATGGTTCAGATTTCTTTGAGCTGACTTAACTTAAGTTGCCAATTGTCTGAACAGCTAGTCTGCTTGCCACAGTTATCTCTGATATAGAACTTACATGTCTTGCACCTATAGCAGGCATCTTGCAGCTTAGACATTGCTGAGCTCCTAGTTTTCTTGCTACACTCACTTTATATACCCTTCTTATCTTTTTCTAGGTGCACTCAGTTGTTAGTGCACTCTTCCTATTGCACCTCTCTTACCAATTCTCCTTTTTAGCATAATCAAACAAAGAAGAGGCTTTTTTGAAAAAGTTGGTAAGAATGGTAGTTGAAATCTTTGACATTCTGAAGAGAAGAGGAGAGAAACACTAGTAAAAAAGAGGTGTTTTGAGACAATTTTATCTTCTAAGGCACCTAAATCACTGCATGGACCATAGCACCACCAGAATAGCAATGGCATTTGACTAAGGACTTTTTCAGTTGGAAAAAGATGATAGGCTTCTCCTACTATTTTCAGTTAATCTGGAGACTCAGGCTATCTTTTACTGGCTCAGTTTATCATTGGCAACTTCAAATCTAAACTACTAATCAACATTATTGACTTCAGGTACTCAGAACTTGTAGAAGGATGATATTAGTGCAACTACAAAGAAGTAGCTCACCAAATAAATGAGGTGCTGCTATCTGTCAGAGCACCACCATCAAAAACATCAGTATTGACATTGACAGAGCCTACTAAAAGCCTGACACCTCAGACTATCTGAAATGGAGAAGATAATGCTTCTGAATTATAGCATCTGTTGATGTTTTTTCAACTAACCACTGGGACAGACTAGCAATTTGGACTTGTGTTAAAAAGTGAGCAAGTCTATTTCAACTTTTCAAAAAGTGTAGAGTTGCTGTTGCCAATATGCTGCTAGTTACTATTGAGAGCACACTGTCATGACCCCCACTCTGGCTCCAGGACACCTCTGGAATCTCTTCTGAACCCCTCACTAACCTTCAGCCATGCACCTCAACTGACACCCACCATCATGCCTATCACTCTGACCACCCCTTGCATCATGGACTCCAGGACCAACCACTATCATGATCTTAACATCCTAGATCACACTTATCATCATGTGCAGTCCTAATCACATGGCCATCACATGGCCATCACACATCACACCCACTTTCTATGCTGTTGATTGCACAATCTGCAGGTACAATCCCAAATATACAATCACTTCTCCATTCTGCTGCTGCTCATAGAGTTTTTAAGAGTTATTGTAGACATCCCAGGAACCTCTCAAATTGAGGGAGTAGATGCCCACAATACTTATAGCTCATAGTTACTGCTCTGTACATTTTAGTCTTGATATTAACTGAATTACTGTTTGATTTCTCTTTGCATGCCCTGCAAATCTCCTAACTGGCATATGCTTGACTAGCACACATTTGACTAGCATGCTTTGACTGGCATGTGTACTTCAGATTGGTAAGCATTTGTGACTTAAGTTTATCTAACCCTAGTCTCATCTTAGAACCTCTGGTTCTTGACTTAACCTTGCATTCTCTCTTTCTCCTATTTACCCAGACTCCAGACCAAGTCTATCAACCCCAGACTTGTTCCTTTTTGATGTCTTAGGCCCTGAAGCATCAGACACCCTGAGTATACATAGTTCAGCACTTGAGTCTGCCTTGTAAGAATGTTGCTTTACTTAGAAGGCTTCTGAATCAGTAGTATTTGATACATACTGCTAGTCATAACAACAATTGGAGGTGCTAAGCTGTAGTGCAGATGGATATTTTTTTAATTTATAGTAGCACCAAGTATAAAAAATAGCTACTGCACATGTAAATAGCAATGAATAGAAACTTCAGTTGTCTTCACCATTCAAATTTGCTAGTCTGGATTTGTCTCTCTGAGAAGTCCAGCTCTAGCTATGTCTACAATGTCTTTGTTGTCTACAGTGCCAACAGTGGGAACTTTGATATTATGCTATTCTTTTTTTGTCAGAACTTTGTCAGAACTCTAGCACTTACAGTCTGCTAGGTAGCATCAGGAGTGCTAACATCTATCCTCTCTATATACATTATTGCCTTGAGCTGAAAAACTTGAAAATTACTTAAGTAAACAATTACACAAACAAGGCAGGAAAACTCCAGAAGCCTCCAACGAGCTATGAAATTTGTGCCAAAGGCACAAATCATAGCTTGTATATAGTATATGCAACAAGGCTTGGAAAATGATATGCTTAGTCAGTTTTGACAGTTTCTGACCAAGGCTGACAAATACTTTCTTTTTTCTCTCTTTTTTCTGGTCAGTTGGAAAAAGAAACAGATTATTTAAGTAATAAAAATATGTATATTAAATGTTTCATTGTATGCTATCTCTCAGACATATGTGAAAGGTATCCAAAGTCTGTGGATGTGGCTGAGGCCATAATGCAATCTAGTAAACACCAGTTTTTATGCCTCAGACATTTTTTTAACCAACCAGCACCAATTTTTCCACAGTTTCAATGTTGTAGTGAGTAAACTACACTACAAAGTAAGTGTTGATTAATTAATTGATGTACAAATATTAATAACTATTCTTCTAGCAAAACTTCAAAACTTGATTACAAAGTAAGTATTGATTGATTGATTGATTGATTGATATTAACAAATGATCAATTTGGCTACAACTTCAAAATTTGATTACAAAGTAAGTATTGACTAATTGATTGATTGATGACCATTAACAAACATTCTTATAGCAAAATTTTCAAACTCAACTACAAAGTAAGTAATGATTGATTGATTGATTGATGATTCTTAACAAACATTCAATAGCTCGACAACTTTCAGCTATTGATTGATCATTGTAAGTAATTTTTAATGTATTAGGCTTAGAAAATGCTTTAAAAAATTCGAAAAAATCACAGAAAAATCAGGAAAAATTCAAATCAGCTTATAGTAAAACTTTGGGCTATTGTACACCATCATGTAAGTGACTTTTATTGTTTTGAGCTTTATAAATGCTTAAAAATTTCAGAAAAATTCTATTCAGCTTACAGTAACACTTTGACAACTTTGGGCTATTAATACACTCATCATGTAAGTGTCCTTCAATGGTTTCAAGCTATAAAAATGCTTGAAAATTTATTCTTTCAGGCAATCTTCAACTACTCATTCTAGTAATGAACCCAGTACTCCTGAAGGTCAAAGACAGCAGGCTAGGATTCAAAGCAGGCTACAACAGTTACAAATGACTGATCCTGATGAGCATCATGCAAATAAAAGTAGAAGATCTACTTCAGTGGTTATATCACTTCATTATGGAACTGGGGATATGAGAATTGGAAGAAATGATCAGATTGCCTCTAGCTCTTTGAGAAGGCCTATTGGACCAATTGTTGCTGTGAACTTATTTGCATCTGAGGATGTACAACTTGGAACTACAGGATTGGAGAATATGAGAACTGGGGGAAATAATCAGATTGCTTCAAGCTTTGGGGGAAATACTTCTAGCTCTTTGAGGAGGCCTATTAGACCACCAACTGTTGCTGAGGATCTATTTGCTACAGCTATTCCTGAAACTCATTTACCTGAAGGATGGAATGCCCCTTTGCAAAATCCAATTCCTAGAATGATACCACCTCTACCTCTTCCTGCACATAGAGCTCCTTATGTGCCTTCAATAGTAGCACCTCTACCAGCTGCTGTGCATGAAAGAGATTATAGAGTGGGATCAGTCAATCAGCCTGTAGTTGGTGGGACTGCTATGAGTATACTTGAAACTCATTTGCCTGAAGGTTGGGATGCTCCTTTACAGAATCCTATACCTAGAATGCCTACTTTACTTGGGCCTGCTTTACCACTGCCACTGCCACCTGCACTTGAGAATAGAAAGAGAAGGGAAATTAACCAGCAGGTTGCTTCTATACAAGCAGAAACATTAGCAGCATTGCAAGACTAACAAAGGTTGAGGCATATTGCTGCAGCTGAGGAGCAGGATAGACAATGGCAGGCACTAGCAGTATTGCAAGAGCAGCAACAGCTCAGACATATTGCTATGGCTGAAGAGGAGGAGAAGCAACAGGAGTGGCAAAGGCAACAACAGGCATTAGCAGTATTGCATGAGCAACAACAGCTCAGAGAGCAAGGAAGACAACTACAGATATTAATTACACCAGCCAGAGGTGAGACAAAGACAACTTTTAAAGGTTGCATTGACTAAGGAAAATTGACAGGATGTAGATCTCAATCCTGAATATAGCCTTTGCATGAGGCTAGGGCTCAAAGAATTTTCCAAAGCTGGGACCAGGAACATGCAGCTGATTTGGAGGAGGACTTTAACAATCTAGGTGCTCAAGATCTAGATGATCCTGTTGACAATAGAAGGCAGCAAAATCCAGCAGCAGGGCAACTGGAACCTCCTCTTCATCTTCCCATCCTACAACAACCTATAAATGCTTTTCCAAGAGGAAGACAGCCTAGAAATAATCCTGCTGAGGATATAGAGGAAAACTTAGAATATGTAGATCCACCTGTGCAAAATCTACCAGCACCTCCAATCCTACAAAGGGTTGATCATATTCAAAGCATAAATGCTCTTCCAAGAGGAAGACAGCCTTATATAGATGAACTCTCAGCACATTATCTTGGTCTTATGGATGTCATATGTCCATGCTGTCAGGCTCTACATTGGGATGCTGAAAAACTTACCAGTTCTACTAAACATCATACAAAATTTAGCATGTGCTGTCTGCAAGGCCAGATTGATTTGCCTAGACTTGCAGATGCTCCATCTCCTTTCTGATGCTTTTAAAGCATCTATTTGTCAATACAATGCAGCCTTTGCATTTACATCTCTGGGAGTCAAAATTGACCAGGCAATTACCAATACTCCTGGACCATACAGCTTTAGAATCAATGGAGAGCTCCATCATCTGACAGGTGCTTTCCTTCCAACTGAAGGTGATCATCCTGTGTATGCACAACTCTACTTCTACAATCACAATCAATGATTGGCTTTTTATCAAGGAAGCAATCCTAGATTGGATCCTCAGATAATGGCCTCTTTGCAGGATATGCTTCATAGAGTCAATCCCTTTATTGGCTTATATAAGCTTGCAAAGCAGATTATGACAGAAGTTCCTGAAGGCCAACCACGAAGGCTTTCTGTTCAACTTAGGGCTGACTTTGGAGATCATTGATGCTATAACAACTCTAATGAACAGGAAGGAGTTGCAGCAATTATACCAGGAGATGGCTCTGAAGAATGTTCAGATCATTGTGACATAGTCCTGCATCTGCATGGAGGTCAATTGAAGCGAATCAGCCATTTACACCCTTTTTATACTCCTTTACACTACATGATCATATTTTCAACTAGAGAACATGGATTTCATTTAAACATTCCTTCTCAGCTGGGACCATGAGGCCAATGCAGAACACAAAATATCACCAAAACTGCTTACTATGCATATCAACTTCAGCAGAGATCTCCAGAAGCTAATGCCACTTTGCTTTGGCATGGTTGATTGTTTCAACAATATGTTGTCAATGCATGGGCTTCAATCAAACAAACAAAACTTAATTGGGTTAAACACAATCAAACAAAGATTAGGGCTGGAATCTATCAAGGAGTGGTTGATGCAGCTGTTGGAGATGAAGACTTATGCAGGCAAAGCCAATGTGTGGTCCTCCCTTCTTCTCATGTTGGAAGTGAACAACACATGCAGCAATTATTCCAGGACTCTATGGCTATTTGTAGGCATTTCCATAAACCTGATCTCTTCATCACTATGACTGCCAATCAAAAGTGGTCTGAAATTGAAGAGGCTCTGTTGAAGGAATCTATGGTTAATGGAAAAAGGCAAACAGCTTCTGATCATCCAGATATTGTTGCCAAAGTATTTGAACTCAAGAAAAATGCTTTTTTGAAAGATATAAAAGATGGTCTCTTTGGGAAATGTGTGGCATCTGTCCATATTATTGAATTTCAAAAGAGGGGACTTCCACATATACATATCTTGATCTTTTTCCATCATTATGACAAGATTAAAGATGCAGCCCATGTGGATACTATTGTTTCTGCTCAAATCCCTGATCCAGTAACTCAGCCACAATTGTATCAGATATTGGCTTTGCTTGAATTATCAATGCAGTGACTTACCTTTGTTATCAGGTTGTTACTACCAATATGGTTCATAGTCCATGTGGAGCAGATTTTCCCAATGTCAAGTGCATGGTAGATGGCAAATGTTTCAAGAGATATCTGTAAGGGTGACCTCTAGAGGCTGTGGCTCAGTCACACAGCTCACAGAGGGAGATCCAAAGTGTATTAGAGTATGTACTGACAATATTATGATAACTACTCACCTGACAGAGGGAGATCCAAAGAGAACAAGTCTAGGGATTTCCTATGTCAGGTTGGATGCTTCTGGGGCTTCTGAAGCATGGAAAACAACTGTACAGTACAACAAAACCTTAAAAACTCAAAAATTGACTAACCAAACAACTGTGCAAACAAGGCAGGAAAACTCCAGACTCTGGAAGTCAGAAAGGCAAACTCTGGCTTATATAAGCAGTCTGGAAGTGGTGCTGAAGGGCCCACACTTGTCTGAATGATAGCTAAAGAACCAGAGCACCTCAAAGGCTGAGAATAGTACTAACAGATAGTGTTGAGAGAATAAAAGCAGCAAAATGAGAGAATGATAGAAGAAATAAGGAAATGAATGAAAGGAGAGTGAAGGAATAAGGAGTGAAAGAAGAAAGAAATGAGGAGTAAATGAGTCCCCTGACAATATTCCAAGAAATTTCAGGAGGCTACACAGTATGGTGATGATGGCTATCCCCAATATGCCAGACCTAACAATGGCTGCTTTTTTGAAAAGCATGGTCATCATTATGACAATCATAATGTTTTCCCATACAATCCATATCTCTCAGCCAAATTCCAATGTCATATCAATGTGGAAGTCTGTGCTTCAGTGGATGCAATCAAATACATTCACAAGTACATTTACAAAGGTCATGATAGGACAACTTTGGAGATTGCTAGGGATCAGAAAGAAGGAACACTTGGATGCCAGATACATTTCTGCCCCTGAAGCTTGCTGGCAATCTTTGAATTCAACATGCATGCTGAATATCCTTCAGTGTACAGATTACCTGTGCACTTGGAAAATCAGCATGAAGTTTATTTTCCAGATGATGAACCAATACAGGTGGTAGCTGCTAGACCCAATGCAGACAAGACTGCACTCACAGCTTGGTTTGAAGCCAATACCAGGTTTCCCAATAATAACACCACTTATCAGAACTTTTCAACCAAGTTTGTTTATGAGGCATCTAAATGGAGTTGGAAGAAGAGGCAGAGAGGTATAGCAATTGGGAGGATGTACTTTGCTTCACCAAGACAGGGAGAAAGGTTCTATCTCAGGGATGCTCTTGATTGTTGTAACCAATGCAACTTCATGGGCTGATCTCAGGACAGTCAATGGTCATATCTATCCCACTTATCAAGAAGCATGCAAGGCTCTAGGTCTTTTAGAGGATGATGCAGAATGGAGGCAGTGTCTCATTGAAGCTGCTCCAATTCAAGTAGAATCAGCTCTCAGGCAGCTGGTTTGCACTATTCTATTCCACTGTGCTCCTGCCACTCCTGAGGCTTTATGGGACAAATTCAAGCATTCTATCTGTGATGATCTTTGACACAGATTGGAACATACTAGACAGTACAGAGACTGAGTCTTTACCAATGAGGATGTCTATGACTATGGCCTTCATCTCATCAATGACACTTTGATGAATTTTGGAAAAACTCTGAAAGACTTTTCCAACATGCTAGAAGCTCAACACAATTGGAATATAGTTCCAGGTAATTGGTATTTTCATAAAAGATTGACTTGGATACTGATCAAACTATTCTTCTAGGCAATAGGCTTTTAGAAGATGAAACCAATTATGATGTTGAGGAGCTAAAGCAAAGAGTGGAGGAAAAGAAGGCCAAGTTCAATGTGGAACAACTGGAGACTTTTAATGCTGTCATGAACTCTGTGAACAACAATTTGGGCAGAATGCTATTCATTTATAGTGCTGGAGGATGTGGCAAAACCTTTGTCTGCAATACTCTGGCTGCTGCTATTTGTTCCAATAGAGATGTGGCATTATGTGTAGCATCATCTGGGATTGCTGCCTTATTGTTGGAAGGGGGTAGGACTGCTCATTCAAGATTTAAAATTTCCATTCCTGCTCTTGACACATCCATTGCCAATATCAAGAGAAAAACCCAGTTATCAGAGCTTATACTTCACACCAAAGTTGTTATTTGAGATGAAGTTCCAATGCAACACAAAAATGCTATTGATTCTGTGGATCGTGGCTTCAGGGACATTTTTGATAATGACATTTCCTTTGGTGGAGTTACTGTGGTTTTTGAAGAGGACTTTAGACAAACTCATCCAGTGGTTCCACATGGGCTTGGGCAGCAGATAATTGGTGCTTCACTCAAAAGGGGCTGACTTTGAAATCATATTCAAATCCACTACTTGGTCCAAAATATGAGATTGGATCAGACTGCAGAGAATATTGCTCATGCAGCTTGGTTATTGGATGTTGGTGCAGGGAAAAATCTAGAATCTGGAGAAACAGTCAAATTGCCTGAAAGGATGATCTGTGATGACAATTTCATCACTGGATTAATTTCTTCTATATATCCTGATATTGGTCATCCTCAAAATGATCAGTATTATCTGGACCAGACTATTCTCTCTGGCAAGAACTCTGATATAGAGGAGATCAATGCAGAAGTTCTAGAGAGGTATCCAGGAGAAGAAAGAATTTTACAGAATGCAGACTCTGTTCTTTCTGATAACAGGAATCCTGATGGCCTTGCATTATATCCTGTAGAATATCTCAACTCTTTGAAAGCCAGTAGTTTGTCTTTGGCTAAACTGGCTTTGAAGATTGGAGTTCCTGTCATGCTCCTCAGGAATCTGAATACAACCAAAGGACTTTGCAATGGAACAAGAATGATTGTCACTCATATCAGCATCAGAGTCCTCAGATGTAATATTATCAGTGGAGATGCCAAGTTTACAGGTTCAACTGTTTTGATTTCAAGGATCAATCTAGATGCCTCTGAAGAGGATTTGCTGATACCATTACACAGAAGACAGTTTCCAATTCAATTGGCCTTTGCTATGACTATCAACAAGTCTCAAAGGCAATCAGTCAAACATGTTGGATTGGACCTTTGATCACCTGTTTTTACACATGGCCAACTTTGTGCTGCACTTTTTCAATGCACATCAGGAGATCATATCAAGGTGATTTTGTCAAGAGAAAATACATCAAAAACAACTGCAAATATTGTATATGAAGAAATCCTCAATAATTTACAAATGTAAGTGTGATTGTTAATTAACTACTTATTACCAACTTTTATATTTTAGCATTTAACTTGATATTTGTTGATACTGTACATATAACTTGGAATTGTAGTATTATTTCTTGGGTTTACAAATGTGAGTGTGATTGTTGATTATCTACTTATTACTAACTTTTATATTTTAGCATCTAACTTGATTTTTGTTAATACTGTACTAATAGAATATACATAACTTGGAATTGTAGCACCTTGATAAATGTGAAACTCTTTATTCATTAACAACATATGCTGGAATCAATAAGATATAATGAAAGTAAGATAATGATAGAAGCTGAGTTATTGATATACATATTTGGAGCCCCTAACCAAATGAAGTGAGGGTTGGGGTGGAGATTGAGTTACTTATATACATACTTGGAGCCCTAATCAAACAAAGTGAGGTTAGGGTGGAGGCTTAGTTGGAGAGGATTTGGGGGTAAAGCCTCCAATAACCCAACTATATCAGCTGTGGAATATCACATACCTTTGACAATGCATAGCAATAGAAGTCTGGTGTCAAGATCATAGACCCATGACTTTGAAGATTCATCTTTGACATTTGTGGACACAGAAAGAGTCATGCTCCTTTGACTCTGAAGGTTGTTAGGCTTGTGTGGTCATAACAAGAATACAGCATGATAATCCCAAACCACAGCCAAATCTAGCTCCAAAGCATGCTTCTGGTTCCATAGAGCAACCTTGAGGTTTAAAGATATCAAGGATCAGTCAACAGCATCTATAATATGTGGGAAGATGATAGGCTTCTACTTGGACTGAGCACATCAAGGGGCACACTACAGGCCTACAGACACAGGCCATACTCAAGACCCTAGCAATCCTCTCGGACACAGGACACCACGGTCCTTAGCGCTCAATTATAGGCATTGTTTATTAGTCTAAACCACCACTACTAAGCCTTCAGCATATACCACTTATTGACCTTGGAGGATTAGAAGACCAAGAACTCAGGGCGCTAGCACAGCAGTGGGGACATGACTTTGACCAAACTCTGATCAGTTCCATAAAGGGGTTAGCATTAGGCGCTGCCATTGGACGAGGCACTTCAATCAGAAGTCTAAAGAATCAGCAGCGATGGAACAGGATATACTCTAGCCCGACATTTTATCCATCAAGAATTGATACCAGGTTT
>QFEW01004339.1:0-29086 GCA_003316525.1 Termitomyces eurrhizus | reverse complement strand
TTACTATATTCGTTCCAATGTAGACTATAATATTGACATTGATCCCTTGTTTCGAAATAAGTATGGCTAATTCGTCACACTAAATGAAGTTAATAGGAAAAACTTCTTTCCGGTCTTGGTCATTAAATTTGCAACTGCTTCTGAAATGAGCCTAGGCAGCATGCTATCGTTCTAATTGAATTCTTAAAGTCTAGCAGGATTGAACGCCTTTGGAAAAACGAGATTGTCCATAAAAGTGAAAAGGATGCTCTTTGATACTTGTGAGGCTATCTTGTGATGACTGTAAAGCTCCTAGAAGGTGAAACAAGGTATTCTCATGTTTCTTCCTTATTAGGAGCTGCCCTTGTACGCCAACCGTAAGTATACCTGACTGTCCACTATCACACATATCATGTTCCATTGTTATCCTTCAAATAATAGAATGAAGAAGTACATACTGAACCCTCAATTAATCATGTTACAGTCTGAAGATCGCGCACTAACGTCTTGTTACTCATAAGTATAGATAACGCATGATAGGATGCCAGATATGTGCGTGGCATCTCAAATTGTTAGACGCCAGTGGTTTCCGTAAGCGTCTGATACTTTATTCACCGGATTGATTAATCTCATTTCGTCTACCCTTAATACACCGTTATTATATATTTATTGTATATGTATACATATACGCACTGAATACACGTACCCTCAGTCAAGTATACGACGACTGAGGGTAAGTTACTTACATATCTTAGACGACGACTTACTGAACCATACCTAGATTACGATACTCACTCGTGTATTTAGGAGTCAACTTCTAACACAAATGCGTAGGGACGTAATCAAATTCAAGCTCGTCTTATATCTATGTATGCCGTATTTTATGGTAAACATCGTTGTCATTCCATGATTGAAACCGGTTGTGGCAGTGTCGCTGGTCTCAACTAAAAACTCCGATCTCCTTCGATCCTTGTACCGGCCTTCTGACAGAATAGAGCTTGTCACATATCTCTACCGCCAACCCAAGGACTGACCGCCATGCACTTGAACTTTACCTTCTCCCTTCTAACTGTGAGGAACAAAGTCTTGTCGACCCTTATTTAAGCTCGCTTCCACTTGCCAGGATCAAAGTCTTAGCCTAAGCTTTTATGTGTCACCGTTCAGGCTTTGACATGCAACTCTTGAATTCTATCTAATCTACGAGTCATATGTCACATACCGATTTCTGTTGACCTTGCCAAAAAAACCCATTGGTTCCATTCCCAACTCGTGTCAACTGCCAAACTGCCACGGCCATCTCCCTTCATTACCTGCGTTTACCCTCTACCCTTAAACTCTCAGAACGACTTGTGGACTGGAAAGTTCCGTGCTATCAGGTACAATCCCGTCTTCTTTCATGTAACGGGACATGTATGTTTATATCGTAAAACCTCGCTATTTTTATCCATACGCTTATCAGCTTCTCTTTTCTACGAGAAGGATTTTCTGTATTTCCGGAGATTGACATCGACAACGTGAGACTGGGTAGAGTGTGACCACTTCTTGTCTCTATCCGTCCCCTTAACCGTTCATGTACATCTCAGGAGATAAATCAGAATATGCAATGCCATGGTTTAAGCGTTGCGGAGTGGATGAATACAGGACATGTGCCAATTGTTAAGGTGTACTTAAGCCCCCTTAGCACCCTTCCAGATGAACAAATCAGACATCCTCTCGTTTTATTAAATGGTACCTGTATAAATAGATACTCAAACGTCCTTTTCACCAGGCATATCTCTTCAAACGGACAGAAAGGGCATGACAGGAGAAACTGGTGGATATCACGTATGTTTGGTTTCACAGGTTTATGAAGTTCCATTTGAGCATGTACGGCGTTACGTGAGTAAAGCCTTACTAAGAGGTCGATGATCTTCATTTACAGAACATTTTAAACCCTGGCGGCATCTATAACAGTCCTAAAGCAGTATGTTCAGTTCCACTCGACCCTCTAGTGTGTCAGGAATACGTTATCCCTACGCATCTCGGATCAAGAAGATGAAAAAAAAATAAATGTCTTCGAATAATTTGACACTGATCGTACGTTGGCAAAAGTGCTCTAGGTACGCTTCTAAACCCCCTGAAGAAGGGATAGGTATATCTGTCGAGTTTCGCGCGTGTCATGCTGTTGGTCTCGCTACACATACTGATCGATTAGCCTGTTCATTGGAAAACGAAGGTGGTAGTGCGCAACGTTTACGAACCAACAAAACTGTGTATATCCCTCTCCGCCCTTTTCCTTCTATAGTGAGCAAAAGCTTCAGGGATATCAAGGTCTGTGCAGGATCTTGAATAACCACTAATATGCTCACCCCTGCCATCAGGACTCGTCAGTTCTGCATCTAGAGCTCTATCATGGCTTCAAGATTTTATAGCGGGATGTCTTTAAATGTTTCGTGTCTTCTTAACTTCTTTGTCCCAATAAATCCCGTTACTCCATGGATGACTTCATGACCATCAAATGAAATTCAAACCCGCAGAGGTGAGTTGGAAGTATGCCATAATGCAGAAGCGCGAGGTATTTACCAGTCGTCGGGGACCGTTGACGTTTCGACAGAGCCTTGTTTCCCTTCATGATGTGAAAGCACGAGTCCACTTAGTTGTACTTCATGGTTGTTGCACCAGCTTGCAAAATAATTGTACCTTTAGTATTTCTGGCATCGTAGACAGTGTTAGGATTCAATGTGATAATGTGACGGTCCGAGGGTACTGTGACGATGTGATGAAGTGAGTGTGTGTGTGCCACGAACCTGATGCCAGGGCCACCATGGCCATAGCTCTTGCTTTGTGCAAGAGCACTTGTATGTATACGACAACAGCATACGGAGTACCCTCAGTTACGTTGCACGTCTCTGAGGATTAACACATACGTGTTTATGATAGGTGTCGGTAGCACCTAGATGATATTGATTGTTCCAGTTCCAACAGACAGAATGAAGGAGACGAACCATCGATACGAGGAGTAGACTGTTGGGACGTATAACGTCAGTCATTTCTGTAGAAACGAGACGTGAACGATGGAAACTCAGCATCAAGTTTGGCAGATTACCCGATCAAAGTCACTCCCGATCTATGGTCAACCGCATAGGATGACTTAAGATGGAACAATCATGATCAGAGTTGTACTGGAGAAGTTAGATGCATCATGATGCATGACAAAGTACAAGATCGAGTGCAAGCATTGCTAGCGTGATTGCCTACAAATTCGCCCAAAGCCGGTCTCAAGGAAATTTGTGAAGATTTATGTAATAAACTACCGCTCAATTACCCTAGTACATTGGCGTGACTTTCAAAGCTAATTATTCTCTAATCTGGAGAATGAACCAGGGGGCGTCTTTTAATGTTTACCCGAACTTACCTCCAAAACATGTATGCACTCAGAATATCCTGTACGCATATTGACCTTCTATTATTCTTCCTGAACAAACCTGGAACACTACTTACCCTTTGAGTGCCGAACGTTAGAGCAACCAAAATAGGTACTATTGATCCAGTCAACTTGTTTTCATAGTATCTCAAGACAGAATGACACACAAATAGCCATGGCTATGATCCAGCCTGTGGAACTTTATTGTCCAAGTCTTTCATCGCTGACACGTCCAACCTGAGGTTTGAGACGAGGGTTAGCGCCTACAATTATCTTTAGACCTTAAAATCAATTTACCCATCTGCTACCAGTATCAACATATTCAGTAGGGACAACCGAAGAAACATGGACATCGATAGGTAAGGCTTGTCCAAGCTTGACCGCTGGAAAGCACCCCAATGGCGGTAGAGGATCACGGCCATATGCGCTGGACTTGTATCAGTAATCTATCATCCTGAAGTGGCTCATCCAGATTAACCTTCGACAACTAGAGCAACGACGGAGGCGATGAAAATGACGATAGCAGATACCAGGGCTCTAGATTTCCATTTCAGTCACTTAAAATCTTTTCGATACGGAAAAATGGACGTGCGGCACATCCGTCTTCATGGAACAGTAGAAGTTTCCTGGTTTGCGAAGCACCACCGAAGGGTTTACAATTGACTACCAAGAAGGGCCTGCATGTGAGTACTAATATAGGAATAGAAACGGAAAATAAGAACCATTAATGCGACGTAGCCCATGAGAACGAAAGCGACCCATGGAAACAATAGGAGCTTTAGATTCCTTAGTCCACATTCATGAATTATAAAGCTGACAAAGCGACACCAATTTTGAAGTCCAAGGATTTGTCTCCTCTCTTCTGAATGTTAAAGCAGATGCATAATTGTAATACTGGGCTAATCAGTAGTTGCATTGACTTGTCAATGAAGAACTTACATCCACAAGTAAACAGGCCAGACTGAGAGCACATCTAGAAGAAAAGAAACATGCAAACAAGTAAACAAGGTGTGAAGCATATATGGACTCACAATACAGGACAGGAATAGATCAAAGCAGCTTGCGCTATACATACCCCAAAAGATGGTTCAGGTCCATTTTGATATCCAAAAATTAAAAGGTACGAAATGGAGTAGATCACCCAGGACACAAGGACGTTATACCATCCGGTCCTCCGGTGGACATGGCGAGACCAAAAAGCGACTACTAGTATTGTTGCATTCAAGAAACCGCCTAAGAATAACAGTGTATTGAAGATGGTTCGTTCGACGGAGACGGTTCGATTTTCGTTCAAGAGAGTGGAAGCTTGAGAAATGGGTGGCATAGAGGAAGGACAGACGATAACGAATGAAAGATAAATACGGGAAAGCTGAGCGATACTGGCGGGATCGTGGTTGAAAGGGGCATCTTTAAGTAGAGAAGATTGGGAGAACAATCAAAGAGAAGATGGAAAGAACAAGGAAGCAACTTTAGATCCGATGATCGAGATCATTCACTTGTGCCCGGACAAGGCGCGTGGCAACGCCGAGAGAGAGCCTGTGCATCTGGCATTAACTGACCCGGACAGCTGTTGTTGATCGGGCACAGGCATTGATACACCTGGAGTCCAAGGACGTGTTAGAAGACCCTAGATTGTAAGTACGTTTAGTCTATAATCAAGGTAAGTATGGTTTGTATCGTATGATAGTAAGTGACTCACCCTCAGTCTTTCGTACAATTTGTTAGAAATCAATCAGAGACGCTGTCAGACCTAAGATCAATGTAAGTACGTTAATCCTCAGTCTCGTAACAATCGACTGTATTGCACTGTACCTAAGAACAATGTAAGTACGTTTTTCTAAGAGTACAGTAAGTCTTCTATCACAATAATAAATATGTTTGAGTCCTCACCCTCAGTCTCGTAACAATTGACTGAGGGTACTGTTCATGTAACGTATCATGTAACGTATCTCTATATACCTGTACTATGAAACAATGGCCATTGTCTGGTCAGGGTGACCAGACAAAGCAGAGGTGGCCAGTCAAAGCAAGGGTGGCCGGTCCGGTGAATATCTGTGGTGGCCCAGGCAATTCTAATTCTAACACAATTGACTGAGGGTGTTGAACATATCAGACGTCATAATGTGACGATGTGATATGGTAATGTTGATACCCTGAGCCACTGTAAAAGAGCATACAATGGCCACCACCACTGCTTTGTCCACAGACTGAACATATATATATGCACTGTATATGTACCAGTATCCTCAGTCATGTTTACACTTACTGAGGGTATGTTGTCTATCATTAATATACAAGGACTTGTTGGACTATAGGCCTGTCTCAGCACATACAATCAGTCATATGAAATGGACACATAAATCTATTGATTCTCCAATTACAGCCTCAGTTGTTTACTTTGACATAAGCATGACACTGAGGCTGTAAGTACATTTTCATTCATTTATATTTGTTGTGAGGTGACCTCTGGAGGCTATGGCTTAGTCACACAGCTGGCAAAGGGAGATCCAAAGTATATTAAAGTATATACTAATAATGTCATAATGACTACTCACCTGGCAGAGGGAGTGTCTGCCAGAAGCTAAGTTGACACTAGTATCAGTAAATGATAACTGTCAGTGTCTGCCACAGAAGGAAGAACAACTGTATATTATACCTAGTATCAGTAAATGATACTAGTTTAAGTTAACATAAGTATCATGACTCTGGGTAAGAATAATTTGGAGCCACTTACACCCATCAGTGTCTGCCATGAAAGGAAGAACAACTGAGGGTGCAAAGAGGCGACAACTTGTATGTATGCTATGGTGCACATGACACAGACAAAACTGAAATAAACAACCTACTTGGTCAATACAACCCCATCAGTGAGGAAGTGAACATGATATTGTAAAAGAAAGTGTTCAAGAAGAACGAGAAATGAGGCCAAGGGCCAGTACAAACTTGTAATGTAAAGTCTTTGGTAAAGGTTTAGTGAGTATTTTGGCAAGAATGTTGGTAGTAGGAATCCACAAAGTAGAGAGGGACCCAGTCTTGAGTTGTTTGCGAATAAAATGATGTCAAATGTCAATGTGTTTTAAATGAGATGTGGTTGAATCTGAAATTGAAATGTTGAGAGCACTCTTGTTGTCACAGTAGATAGACAAAGGTCAAGGAGCTGGTAAATTGAGGATTGTGAGGAAGACCCTAATTGCTATAGCTTCCTGAATTGCATTAGACATAGCCATATACTCAGCTTCAGTAAAAGAAAGAGCAACTGTTTTTTGCTTTGTTGATGACCATGATACTAAACTGGAGTATAAGAAGAAAGCATAGCCTGAGATGCTACAACAAGTGGATTTGTCAGATGTCCAATTAGCATCTGTCAGGGGACTCCTCATTTTTTTCTTTTCTCACTCCTTATCTCTTCACTCTCCCTTCATTCATTCTCTTATTTCTTTTGACATTATTTCATTTTACTGTTTCTATTTTTTCAACACTATCTGTTAGTACTACTCTCAGCCCTTGAGGTGCTCTGGTTCTTTAGCTACTATTCAGACAAGTGTGGGCCCCTCAGCACTGCTTCCATATCACTTATATAAGCCAGAGTTTGCCAGAGTTTGCTCTTTATTTGTGCAATTGTTTGTATAGGCAATTTTCAAGTTTTTAAGGTTTTATTGTACTGTACAGTTGTTTCCCATGCTTCAGAGGCCCCAAAAGCATCCAACCTGGCATAGGAAATCCCTAGACTTGTTCTCTTTGGATCTCCCTCTGCCAGATGAGTAGCTATCATGATATTGTCAGTATATATTCTAATACACTTTGGATCTCCCTCTGCCAGCTGTGTGACTGAGCCACAGCCTCTAGAGGTCGCCCTTACAGCATCAACAACCCCAAAATCATTAGGGAGGAGAAGTTGTGCAGGAGAATTTAGTGATGAACAATCAAAATTGTATTCAAGGGCAAAGTTCCAAGTCTCAGATATGTAACGGAGAACATTTTTTGCTGCAAGAAGGTGTGCTCTTGTTGAATTCACATTATACTGTCCTAAAGCTATTGCCATGAAGGCCAGGTCTGGTCTTGTACAGAGGCTTAAGTAGAAGATTGACCCAATTAGACGTTGAAAGTGAGTCATAATTTTTTCATCCGGGATTTTTGAAATGGCATTATTGGGTGGTTTGGGAAGGTTATGGAGGTTGCCATGTAGTGGCAGCAATAGTGGAGTTGCACCAAGTAGACTGTATGTTGATAAGAGATCCAAGATCACTGCTGGCACTGGAAAGTATTTCCATTGGAAAAGGTACAAAAGAAACCTGTTATACCACTTCTACGTTGTTTTTTCCCAAGAAATCTATCAATATTTCCCCACTAAAATAGTTAGAAAAATTTTCACCTTTTTCCCAACTTTTTTCCAATGAAAAATACTATCTTTTTACCATCCTTTTCCTAGAAATAGTGCATTTTTTAGGAAAAAAATGTGAAAAAACAGCATTTTTTCAGAAAAACAGTTGAGAAAAAGATAAACATTTTTCTAAATATTTTGGTGAGAAAATGCTTACATATTTTTTGGATAAACACCACATAGAAGTGGTATAACAGGTTTCTTTTGTACATTTTCCAATGGAAATACTTTCCAGTGCCAGCAGTGGATGTAACCTTTTTAAGAAAGCCATATTTTTCTATTTGGTCTGTCATGGTCAATGCATATATCTAGATAAAGGTTGATAGGACCTGAGTCTTTTACAATAAATCATTTATTTATCTCAGCAATGATCCAATTATAAAGGAGTTTTGAGTTTGTCATGTTCAGTCCATCGTTGACATGAATGCAAATGATTATAAAGAGATCAGTATTGTCAGGAAGCGGAGGCATAAAATATCCAAAGAAAACACCATAATCTGCTTTGCATTGGGTTAATTCCAAAAATTCAAGCACATTACATAGAATAATGTACCACTTATGGAATGCTTGTTTGAGACCGTATAATGCATGAAGAATCCAATTTACTTTCAAGCTCAGGATCTGTTTACAATAGATCTCATATGATAGAGATGCATTCAAAAAAGTGGTCTTAATGTCAAATGTGAAAAGGTCGAAATCAAAAAGCATGACATAGGCAATGGTAATTTGAATACTTGTCATTTTGGCAATGAGTGTATAGGTTGAACCATAGTCTTCAGGTCTCTGACTGAAACTCTGTGCTACGAGTTGGGCTTTCTCTTGTCTATGGATGATTGAACCATCAGGATTATATTTATTCATAAACACCTATTGGATGCCAAGTGCTTTAAATCCTGGTGGCAAGTTTGCAGGTTCAAGTACATGTAAAGTCATAAGACTGTTGACTTCCTGTTTTATAGTGTCAAGCCAGATGTTGGCATCAGGTCAATGTACCGCTTCATAGTAATTTTCTGAGGATTTAAAGATATCAAATTGTTGGAGTTTTTGGAAACAAAGTGGATCTGGACCATATGTCACATAAGCTTTGTATTTAGCCATAGTGAATTCTTTGAGTAAAATGAGATCATTATTTTCTTCAAAAATAAATATAGCTAAGAGAGCGTCAAAGTCCAAAATGACTGATAAACTTTGGTGCGGTTTGATACGAGCCTGTTGATTAGCATGAAGCTGAGTAAGATGTTTGTTTCATTGTGCAATATCTTTAAAAAACATTTTTCCAGCAGCCATAGGAATGATATTCTGACATGGTCGCATGTTGATGGGATCAGATGGTTGCAAAGAAACTGCAGGAACTGGAGGCAAAATAGAAGAATTTGATTGAATTGTAGGTGAGCAAAGTCAAGGAGAATGTAAAATGTTATTGAAAATGAGGTAGATGATGGTTGAATTTGAGGTGAAATATCAGAAGTTTCAGAAATAAGGCGGGTAGAAGATGGAGATCTGGTCTGTGTCAAATGTGGTTTTAGGCATCCTCAAATATTTTCATTGAAAATTATGTCACATGAGAAGAAATATTTGCTATTGAGGTCACAAACCCTCCAGCTCAATCAATCTTCATCATAGCCTATGAAGATTGCTTCAAAACAACAAGTATCTCCTTTTCTACATGTTTCTGAGGGATGTAGAACAAAACATTGACAACTCCATATGCAAAGATATGAAAGATTTGGTTTTTTCCCCTACATGACTTTATAAGAAGTCATCAGAGCAGGAATCATCAACATTGGAAGGCAATTTCTAAGATATTGTGCTGTAAGGATTGCATTGCCCAAAAAAAATATTGGAAGACCAGATTCAGCTATCAAAGTTTGTGCAGTGTCCTCAAGGGTCCTATATATTGTTTAGCCTTTCCATTCTGTTGATGAGCATGTGGCACAGTAGATTGAAGAACAATCCCTTTTTCATTGATAAAATCTTGAAGAGTACCTTGTACAAATTCCTTCGCACCATTGCATTGGACTGTTTGAACTTTGTTGCCAGATTTGAGTTTCCATTGGTTTGTGTTATGTTTAAAGTGTTTGCAAGCTTTATCTTAGTTATTATTAGGGCAATACTACTAAAATTTGAATGATTATTGAGTATTATGTGAAAATGATTCAATTTTCCTTTTGTGAATTGAATAGAAAATGGTCCACAAGAATCCATGTGAATTAATTTGCATGGTTGTGTTGCCTGTTTGTGGAAATGGTCATATGGGCATGCTGGTTGCTTCTCTATAATACATGGAATACAGTGGTCATTATCAAAAGGTCTGGTATACTCAGTTTCCAATGCATAGTTCTTCATCAAAACAGCTCATGTAGTATCTCGACTAGGGTGGCCTAACTTCTGATGCCAGAGATTTAGAGTTGGTAAGATGTGTGAAAAAGAGACATCTGATGTCATTATAGTGATATCCTTTGTGTTTGGTAATATAAAATTGCAATAAAGAAAAGATAGTCTATTGTGGATGGTGGCTTGTATAGGCTTGTCACACAGCGATTTGACAGTGGATGAAAAGAAAATGGAAATGAAATTTTATTTGAAAAAAAGACTCATATCATGTTCTGCTGATGCACCAACAAAAATAAGATTGATTGGGATGTTGGGAGCATAAAGACATTCTTGAAAGTGGAGTACAACAAACATCCTTGCCATCTATATAAGTTCAAAAATGAACTTCACCTTTGGCAAGAGTTAAAAGAACACCACAATTTGCTATACTGACAGCTGTTGCAAAATCGGTATTGTATGTCCAAAAATATCTCTGGTCTCGAATAATGTGTGTAGTACATCTCAAATTGAGGATAAAGTTGAATCTGAGGTTGATGTCTGTTAGTAGCACTATGTTGGCTATGCCAATAAAGGAATGATACAGAGAAGTATAGTTAGAGTGGTCTTGATCAAGATCATAAGAGATCAAATTGATGTTATTCTCTTCTTTGATCATTTTTGATAATACAAGTATAGCATTGTCATTAACATCAGAGATTGAAAAAGTAATAGGTTCTATGACAGGATTATTAGAAACTGCTATATGCAGCATGAGTCAAAAGATCTTCGTTGGCATCCATTGTTGTTGGTCATTTTTGTAGAGTCTCCAATGAGGTATCAATAGGGTGAGAAGAATTCAGTGTAAAGATAGTGGTATTCAGTGTCTGAGACAATGTATTCGTAGTTTTTGGCATGCAATGGTGTGAAGCTGCCTAACAACGGCAAACTTCAAGATTGATGTTGAGGATGCAATCAGCCAATTCATAGAAGTCAAGTGTTCCTCCAGGTCCCACATCCTAAAATCTATAGACCTCCTTTCATAACAGAGCATAAGAATATAGATTAGGAATACCATCAATGAACTTTTGTACTTTCTCATATGATGTGAAGTCCTATGCCATGACTGAGAGTTGGTTGATGGCAATGTGCCATTGTTGGACGTAGGTGAAAATAGCAGTTGGTATGCATGTAAGAAAGAGAACCAAATTCTTGATTTTTTGTGCTGATGAAGCACTCCCCACACTGTATTGTTTCTAAAGCCAAGTTAATACATCTCACACCATCTAAACAGAGAAGTAGTATGGGCCTCTATGAGCTGAAAAAAGACAACTGTAGATTTCTGCAGACAGTTTCCCTGTTAGTACGTAGGTGCAAACATTGTTGTTCTGCTAAAAGATTTTATATTTGTGCTTGGCATCAATAGTATTATGAGGTGGATATGCAGGAGGAATTATAATCTTGCAGGTTGGATTGTAAGGTGCTCCAGGAGGTGGAAGGGGACAAACATATTCATTAAGACCTAAGTGATCAATTAATGCCATTACAGGATTAATCCATAGTCCCTAGTTTGCAGACCCATTGAAGCGAGAAATGATGGTAAGTGGAGGAAGTTTCATATTCTCAAAAGTTGTATCTAAAGTTGTAATTGGTGGGGCAACAGAAACAAAATTATGTTGGTGGTGGAATTGATCATACTGAAGTGGAATAAAAGGTTCAAAAATTCAATGATGCTGTATAACAGGAAAATGATTTGAATTGAGATTATAACAATGCGGTTGCAGTTGAAAATGTTGTTGAGGGAAAGAAATGGAAGGCTGAGAAAGCTGAACAGGCAATTGAGAAAGAGGAGGAAAAAAAGCTGGTGTTATATAATGAAGAGAAATAATAAATGAAGAAGAGACAGGAGGAGTTAAAAATACAGATGCGGAACAACAAATTGGTTGATACACTGAAGTACTCAGTATACATCGATTCTGAAAAGAAGAATGAGGAATGTAAATCTGAGAAGGTAGGCAATGCAAAGGAGCATTAAGAACAGAAGAAGCATGAAATGTAGGTAGTGGAGAGCCAGGAGTAGTACCAGTATTGGAAGGAGGACAAGAAGGAAGTTGGGGTATTGGAGCATGCATCATACTGGTAGAATATGAATTGAGTACATATAAATTTGGATTAACAGAATTAGAAGAAAAAGGTAAAGAAGTACATATATATGTATGAATGGAATGTGGAATTTTTGAAAAATGATTTGAATCATCAGCAACCAATGTATCTGTTGAAGGAAACATATTGGAAAACAAATGGAGTGCGAGTTCATAAATAAAGCAAGACTGGGGAGGATGATCCTGCATTGGCACTGTTGATTCCAAACTAGAAGGTAGAGGATGTATCTGAGCATTTGAGGGCTAGTGATGACTAGTTGAATTAGCTATTGTTAAAATATGTGGTGTCAGAAAACCTAGAACTGCGGCAATTGACTAGTACAATTGCACTATAAAAAAAAAGACATGTAGAGTGTAAATAAAACAAGAAAGATTGAATGAGTTGTCCTAGATGACTTAGTTCGAGCAAGACAATTCTAAAAAAGGATGCCCATAACCTGTCTGCCAGAAGCTAAGTTGATACTAGTATTGGTAAATAATAACCGTCAGTGTTTGCTACAGAAAAAAGAACAACTGTATATTATATCTAGTATCGGTACATGATACTAGCTTAAGTTAACATAAGTATCATGACTCTGGGTAAAAATAATTTGGAGCCACTTACACTGTCAGTGTCTGCTACAAAAGAAAAAACAACTGAGGGTGCAAAGAGGTGACAACTCATATGTATGCTATGATGCACGTGACACAGACAAAACTGAGATAAACAACCTACTCAGTCAATAGGGAGATCCAACAAGAACAAGTCTAAGGATAATCTATGCCAGGTTAGATGCTTCTGGAGCTTCTGAAGCATGGAAAGCAACTGTATAGTATAACAAAACCTTAAAAACTTGAAAATTGCCTAAATAAACAACTATACAAATAAAGCAGGAAAACTCTAGACTTTGGAAGTCAGAAAAGCAAATTCCTGCTTATATAAGCAGTCTAAAAGTGGTGCTGAAAGGCCCACACTTGTCTGAATAGTAGCTAAAGAATCAAAGCAACTCAAGGGCTGAAAATAGTACTAACAGATAGTGTTAAAAGAATAGAAACAGTAAAATGAAAGAATGACAGAAGAAATCAAAAAAGGAATGAAAGGGAAGTGAAGGAATAAAGAGTGAAAGAAAGAAAAAATAAAGAGTCTCCTGACAATTAATTACTTATATACATATCTATTTCACCTACACTATATAGTTAGTATTTATATATATTTAGGATATCTTCTGTTTTACTTAATGTACTTTAGTGAATCAACCAATTTGGCAGATTCTCTTATATGTGCCAGTAAAAAAGACTTAAGACAAACCTCATATGAAGGCAGCATTCTAGACCAACCACAGGTTGTTTGAACTACTGGTAATATTCTTTGGACTCACCAACAGCTTTGCTACCTTTCAAACAATGATAAACAACATTTTTCAGAATCTCATTGCCAATTGTACCATGACAACATTTTCATCTACACCAAAACATTAGAGGAATACTGTCACATCATCCAGATTGTTTTAGACTGCTTCTATCAGCACCAGCTGTTCCTCAAGCCAGAGAAGTGTGAGTTCAAGCAGATTTATATACATTGAATATTTTGAGCTTATCATCTCCTATAGAGCAGCAGAGATAGACTCTATAAATGTAGCTAGTGTTTTGCAATGGTCTGAATCTCAAACAAGAAGCAAACACAGGCTTTTCTGAGATTCACTAATTTTTAAGCAATTCATCTAAGACTTCTCTCATCACAAACATCTATTGTTTAACCTCATTATGAGAGATATCCTATGGACTTAGGAAAAAATAAAGCAGCAAGTCTTCAAGGCTATAAAGTCTATAGTCATCTGAAAGCCTGTGCTACTGTTTTCTGATAATGACCTCCTTGTACAAGTAGAGACAGACAGCTCCAACTTTGCCATTAGCACAGTCCTGTTCCAGCGGTCCTGAGAGGATAGAAAATGGCACTCTTTTATGTTCTACTTCAAGAGTCTCAATGCTGTGGAATAGAACTACAAGATTTATAGCAAAGAAATACTTGCAATTATCTAATTCTTAGAAGAGTGGTGCCATTCCTTGAAAAGGGCCTGGCACAGCTTTAAAGTATAAATGGACTACAAAAACCTGGAGTACTTCTAGACAGTGATACAATGCTGTATCAGCAGTCAGAGATACAACATGTACCAGAAGTTGAAACAAACATTTAATAATAAGGCTGAAAACTGTAAGCCTCGTGGTAGCAGTCTCAACAAATTATATCTCCAAAGACACCCTAATACATATATAGAAAGTACAGAATAAAAGAGCAGAGACTAGCTCAAGCTATCAATTCAATAATAGTTTAGCTACTGTTATAAGGAGGAGAAGCATGATAGGGCTATGAAATGATGTCAATAGCTTATAGTCACACCACAGAACCAAATCAATATTTGATTTAGTCCTATAAGTAGTGTAACAAAAAGCTACTTTATGTAAAGTAGCAGCAATAGTACTATGTTGTATATTATATAATTTAAATAATATAAAATTACAGTAAGTACTATAAATGACTGAACTACTAAAAGGTTGTTCAGTGGAATAATGAGCTGACACAACCAGTGGGCTGTACAACATGTACAACAATGATTAAACCCAGAGTGGAGGCTCTAGGTTACTTGGTTACATACCCCTCTTTCAGATTGATTACAGTCTCCAAAAAGAGGGTGCATTGAAGGCCCAAACTGTCATGACAAGCCAGTGTCAATGTTAGCTGACAGTTACTTAAAGTAAGGCTTGCTATGTTCATGCAGATAGGGGATGATATAGCTTGCTTTCAAGGAAGGCAGCTATATTGATATTGATGTTAGCTAACATTGATATTTCTTTGAGAAGCAAGTTATTTGCCTAGTCTTCTGTAGTCATAGTAACCACAGGTGGTAGTGATAAGGGCCCTTGGTGTAGGCCTCGCATTTATAAATTGTGACAACACAGTTCCATCCTGATGGGGTAATAGAATCTGTCCTCAAAGTATGAATGACCTTGAGCAAATTATTGCATAAGCAATGCTTGCAGACGTATCACATCATCTATGGTGGGGATTTTCTACACATCCTACTGTGGAATGGCAGGTAGCTCACTGTAGTTGTCCAGTTTACAGAGTCATTCATCATCAATAGCATAGTACATATCCAATGAGGCATTAACTGCCTGGAAGTGGCTTTTGAGATAAACCATACTGAAAGTATATATGTGGTCTATTTATTTGGCTGGCACATAATTGGCTAAAAGGACCCTCAAGACATTGGCCTCACTAATGTTGGCTAACACTGAGTCATCAAAATAGAGAGTCATGAACTGTACATATATCCATGACATTGGCAAAAATGGTTGGCCAGAGTTGGCCACATTATGGGCTTCAATAGCCTCTTGATACATCTCTGGACGAGCCATAATAAAAGCCAGTACTCTGGCAAAGTGGCTTCTGGAGCATCTGTGAGGTGATGCACCTTGCATGATGGCATGTCTCAGAAGGGTGTGGTAGTAAATGTGGAACACATAATCTATGGCTATGCCTAGGACAGCATTCATTATGCCTGGTCACAAAAAATAAAGCACATTCTGTGCTAAATAATTAAGTTCAAAGATATGTTGAATACCTTCTGAATCAAATCTAGCAAGTGTAAATACAGGCTTGCTTCCCCATCTTTTCGATTGGAGATACCTCTCCAGGGTAGGCATGACAGCCAAATCCATCCATCAGTCATCAAGGTCGAAAGAAGGAAGGATCTGCTTGAGTTCAGGCCTGCACATCAACTCCATTGTGTGGTCTCTCCATGATTGACTGTAATTGAACAAGATGCACTGAAATTTGCAAAAAAGATAATAGGCTTCAATACAAAGTGCCAATGCCTTCATCTTGTTTTCTACAAGCACTAACAGCTTGTGGGCTTCTTGAGAATTCATGGGGAACCTCTGCAGTGCAATTTTGGTTAGTAAAATTGAAGTCTAGTGATACTTTATTTCCTGCTCCTCTTCCTGCTCCTTGGCTTACAGTGCCTTATCTCCTACAAACACAATGTTCAACAACTATGAATAATAGAAGTGGCACTCAAGTACACCATTAAAGAATCAATTAGAACACTCAGTAGCATTCCCTCTCCAAGAACTTCCAGCTCCTTGAAGATATACCCTGTGGCCTGCTCTAGTTGATCACAGTCAAGCTTGGCCTGCTTGTCTGCAGCAGCCTTACTCCAGGTGGCTGCCTTGTGGCTGTGATTCAACCACAAGTTCTTCTGTGCCACTGTCTCTTCTTTTAAGAGGGTGTCCTCTGTACTTGGACCATAGTCACTGGCATTGTTAGTGTCAGCAATACCCATTGAAGCTAGCAAAGGGAGCCAATTTTCCACCTCATTCTCCATTTGCACATTATGACAAGGCGACTTTGGAACATACAACTCTTGCACTATCTCATAATTTACTGCAGGCAGGAAAAACACTATTTTTCCTACTCCTGATCCCTTCAGCACCTCAGCTTGGAACAGCATTGTGGCAACCTGCAGGGCCCCTTTCAGCTTGCTTTGCATCTTCACCTTGCTAATTGCATGCATCAAAGAAATTAATCCCCAGTCCTTGTTGTCAACTAAGATGTCCTTGTCACCCTGCTCTACAGAGAGGAGGCTTACTTCACCTATCTCCTTAAGGCCAGGAAGTGCTACCAGGACCTCCACCTCCTTCTGCATCTCACTTTGCTTCCCTTCTATCTTCTGCATTCTGAGGTGCTTGGCCTCAGTTTGCTCTTCTGGTATTGTTGCTTGCCTTTTAATTGCATTGGTAAACATTTTAATTATATTATCATTATGCTGTTGCAGCATAATAATCTCATCCAGAAGACTGGTGATTACAACTTGGGCTACTGAGTCCTTCAGAAACTCAGACTCTGGAGGTACATGTTGCCCTGCTGCACCTCAACCTGAGGATCTACTTGCTCCTCAGACGTTCTCCCTTTTTCTTTCTCACTCGCTAAAAACTTATGTGGAAATGGAGACTGCCTATAGGCTGAAATTAACCTTAGTTGCAGTGATTTGGGCCATTGTGGGCTCTGTGCCCTCATTCTACTTCAATTGTCTCAATATGGAGGCTCCTCCTGCCTTCTGCTTACTGGCTCTTGTGTAACAGTGACTCTTTTGCCAGTGATAGGCTTCTACTTGGACTGAGCGCATCAAGAGACATTATAGGTCAACCAACACTTGATATACTGGAGACTCTAGCAACCAGTTTGAGTACAAAGTGGCTTTAGCTCTGTTGCTCTATTGCAGGGCTTACCCATTTACCTTAATCACCAGTTTTCAGTCCTTTAGCACACTCTACCCATCTACTTCAAGAATCTAGGAGGCTCAGAACCCATAGCGCTAGTGCAATGGTGGAGGAGTTGACTCTGACCAAACTCTGATCAATACCAAAAGGGGTTAACAGTTGACACTGTCAATCACCAAGGCACTTCAATCAGAAGTCTAAAGGAATCAATGACAATGAGGCAGAATACATGCAAACCTGACATTCAAATCTATCAGAAGCAGATATAATGTTTAGCACTGGGATTAGTGCTCATAGCATCTGTTGAGGATTTTCTGACTATACCCCAAAGGGGTGACCAATCAGATTACATTAAAAAGTGAGCAGACTCGTATAATTTCTAAGTAGTTTTAGAGTCACCATTGGTCACCATCACTCATGTGCTGCAGGTTGCCATTGACAGGTGGCTGTTAGCTACAACCACAAGGAGAGGTGCTAATTGGTAGCACCACCAATAGACTTATTTCTGGAAATACAGTAGCACATGGTATAAAGACTAGCTACTTCACATGTACATAACAACGAATCATAACCTCTTGAGCACTCAATTACACTTAGCATTCAAATCATGCTAGCTTTGCCTGATTTTGTCTCTAAGTTAGCTTTGTCTATTTCATCTTTGTTGTTTACAATGCCACCTATGGACACATTATGCTGTGCTACTCGTCTTCTTCTCTTTACATTTGCTTAAACTATGGCGCTTATTGTTTGCTAGGTAGGTGCTATTATTTAGCACATCGTTCTATCACATCTGCTTGAGCATACTGGGACCTTGTCAGGACTCTTCACAACCATGCATGCCAGGCGCTGGAGATGGCATTGTACTGCATATACATCTAGCACATCCAATCTCAGTTGGCATTATCACTGGTTCTTGTGATGGTGACCGCTCTCACTCTTTTCAAGGTGGCATCACCTCATTTTTTATTCTCATCTCTTTCACTAGTGACTACTCATGCTCTTGCCAATGTGGCTCTACCACACTCTGCTTACCCATTCTCCAATCCTTGTCTACTTCCATGAGGACTACTTATTGCACCTGTGGCATCATTATTCTCTATAGAATCTGCATCTGTATAGCTTGCTGCCCAGGTCTACTCAAAACCTGGAAAAAATGGCATTGGAACAGCAGAAAAAATGGCAGAGCCTGCCAAAATTAAGCCGTAGCCAGGTATGCTGCTATATCTGGCATTAGTACTGCTATACTAACATTACTCATTGCTTGAAGTGTCTTCTGTTTTTTCCCCTCCACCAAAACCCTGTGGGTTCTGTTTTTGCCAACTTGATATTTGTCCAGAAAAGGAGTTCCAGAGAAAAAAAAACAAGTTTATACCTGTTATGTTATATAATTTGATCTGACGCTGACAGATCTAATTGTATCAATCTTATCATTCTGATTAAAAGATGACATCTGATCCAATACAGATCTGGCCCAATCTTATCTAGGCACATGAATGCTTAAATAGCTGCCTTGGCTGTTGAACCCCTTGCAATTCCAAATACCAATACAAAGCTGCCAGCTTTGAACACATACTAAGTGACTCCCATGTTGTGTCTTCTGTACTTCACCAAACCTCAAATTCAAAGTTTCTCTCTTCCAACCACCAATGTCCCAGTATCTCTTTGATAAACCACTCTTGTTCATCACTTGCTTCAAAGTTATATGCCTCAGACATCATCCAATTTAGAAACAAGGCATCATTGTTTGCCTTGTAAGGTCTGAGCAGTAAAACATGGAACCTGGACACAATCGTCCTTGCCTGCAATGCTGCAGGCAATTCCAGCACATAGTTTGATGTGCATGGCTCAGCCTCCATGATTCTATAGGGCCCAATAAATTTCAGACACAGCTTACTTGCCCTCTCCTTGGGGAGGTTCAAATTCTCCATTGACAAGTATATTAACATGCCCTGCATTAGTTCTGGGTCTGATCTCTGCTGCTCATTTGGCATTATGCTTGTGATGTGGCAAATTACCACCCAAAGGTAGTTAAACCCTTTGGCCTCTGGAAATGGTCCTACAAAGTCCATTTCAATAGAATTCCATGGCTTAACCAGAATAAGCAGGGAATGCAGCTTCCCAGTGGGCTTCTGGTTACTGGTCTTTGCCCTTTGACATGCAATGCACGTCTGGCAAAACTTTGTAACTTTCATATGCATCTGAGGCAACCAGTACTACTGCCTCAGGTATTCCAGCATCGTGCTGGATCAGAAATGGCCCACCACATCATGAGCCAACTTTCATATGCATCTGAGGCAACCAGTACTACTGCCTCAGGTATTCCAGCATCGTGCTGGATCAGAAATGGCCCACCACATCATGAGCCTGCATAAAGCATAGCAGTGATGAGGCTTTAATTCTACAGCAGACAAATTACATCATGGTTGCAGATGTTGTGCATCAACAACAGTTCTTCAGCATCAACTTTGAAGTGTATGTCAAAAGACTTCTCATTTCTTCCTTCTTTTACTCCTTATTCCTTCACTCTTCTTCTATTCATTTTCTTATTTCTTCTATCATTCTCTTATTTTGCTGTTTCTATTCTTTCAACACTATTTGTTAGTACTATTCTCAGCCTTTGAGGTGCTCTGGTTCTTTAGCTATTATTCAGACAAGTGTGTGTCAGGTTCCGCTGAGTTGGAGGCTTTTTAGGAAAGCAACGCTCTTATAAGGCGGACTTGATCTACAAATACTAAGGTGTCTGGAACTCCGGACTGAGCTCTGGAGTTCAAGATGTGAACAGGGAGACTCCTGAGATAAGGGACTTGGTCTGGGGATCGGATGAAGTTGAAAGAATTAAGGGGATGAAGTCAAGTTGAGAACTGGGGTTCTAGGACGAGACTCAATTAGTGAAGTTTAAGTTGCGAAGTGCATATCAATCTTAAGAGCACACAAACAAGTTGAGTGTGCCAGTCAAAGCATGCCAGTCAGTGCATACCAGTCAATCAAAGGGCATGCAAGCAATCAAATGTAATATCAAGACTAGCATATGACAAGTGGATAGCTACTCTTAAATACCAGGAGTGGCTGCTCTGGGTTCTTGAGGGGTCCCAGGATATCTGGGGCGGTGGCAAAAGAGGGAAACTATATATCAGGGATTGCGCATGCAGGGTGTGTGATCAATTGGCACGAAAGGGTGTTGTGATGCATGGGCTGGAGTAGTTGGCATGATCCAGTGATCAGCACGTGCCAGGGTAGTTCCGGGGTTTGTGTGACAGGCTGTCAGGAGGTGCAATGTGATGGCAGGGCTTGATGTGCATGATAGCGGTGGTGACAGTCCCAATGGCAGGGGTTGTGTTATGGGGTTGGCAGGGGAGTCCTGGGTGGAGTTCCGGGGGAGTTCTGGTGTGGTTCTGGATGGGAGGAGTCGTGACAGTGTGGGCCCTTCAGCATTGCTTCCAGACTGCTTATATAACCCTCCTCAGATGTACAAACTGAAACAGAACCTTTGGAGGAGTCCTTGGATTCTGTGGAAGCTGTAGCAAAACCATTGGATGGGTCCTTTAGTTCTGCAGAGGAGGGTTTTCAATAGAGCAATGGATGAGTTGTACACCTCCTCCAACTAGTGCTAATTGGTTCACATGTCTATTAGTAGAATCTTCTAATGTATCGCTCCTTGTTCCTGATTCTCTGATTGAAACTGTAAGCATCCCCTCTGACATACAAAATACCCCCTTAGTCCAAACCTCAGCTAAGACCTCCTCTCCTCCTTCTCCTATCCAATGACCATGTGTTCCAACTTGGAAACGACACCTTCCTCATTGCTATGTTGTTGCCTCCACTTGCTCTCCCAATTCTCTGTGTTTGAATGTGGAAATTAAGACAACTGACACTCAGCAGACTTGAAGCGTCATAGCTTTCTTGGACAGTGGTGCTGCTAGACTCTTTCTGGACACCAATTATGTGAAACAACACCAGCTCACTACCTGACCCCTCTCTCACTCTATTACAGTCTATAACATTGATGGTATGCTCAACAAAGCTAGATCCATCTGCTCAGTGATGGATTTAGTCTTTTGTTATCAGACTCATTTTAAGCATGCTGTCTTTGTGGTCACCAGCCTAGGAAAGCAGGACATGATACTTGGGTTCTCCTGGCTGCATGATCACAATCCTGAGATTGACTGGGCCGAGGGTAAGATGAGTATGAGCTACTGCCCTTGACAGTGTTCCACATGTGCCAAGAAAGTTAGAGATGAGCATAGAGAGTTGGTCTGTGAGCATGCTGCTATCCAGGCTTGCCAAGTTGGACACCTCCCCTTTGCAGACCTTGACCTACTGGATCCTCTCTCCTTGGTGTTTCCTTATAGAGAGGCTCTCTGTGAGGATGTTTGAGGTGTAGTGAGTGAAGCCCAGATAGAAGATGGACGTAAAGGTGAATTTGGGTGTGCTCTTGACCCAGAGTCTCTAGACCAGGCTATCAAGACAGGTGATAGGATTTATGCAACTACATTATGACCACCACCAACTGTAGCAGAGATTAGAGCTAGCCAAACTACTTCCCAGCAGCTAACTCAGGCATTTGCTGCTAGCTCTGCTCCTAAGTTGTTTCAAAATGCACTTCCTTATCACTTGCAAGACTTTGAGGATGTTTTCTCTAAGGCATCATTTGACTCCCTGCCAGAGCATAAGCAGTGGAACCATGTGATCAAGCTTATGCCTAATGCTGAGCCCTCTAGCTGAAAGGTCTATCCTCTCTCTTCCAGAGAACAGGATGAGCTTGATGCCTTTTTGCAGGAAAATTTAGACTCCGGTCGCATCTACCCTGCAAAGTCTCCAATGGCCTCTCCAGTCTTCTTCATTAAAAAAAAGGATAGATCTCTACATCTGGTTCAGGACTATTGAGTCTTGAATGCGATGACTGTAAAAAATTACTACCCCTTACCACTCATTTCAGAGCTTATCAACAACTTCTGAGGTGCACACTACTTCATCAAGTTTGATGTCTGCTGGGGCTACAACAATGTGTGCATCAAAGAAGGCAATGAGTGGAAGACAGCATTCCAAACAAATCATGAACTCTTTGAAACTCTGGTAATGTTCTTTGGCCTTACTAATAGCCCTGCAATCTTCCAGACCATGATAAATGACATTTTCTGAGACCTTATAGCAGAAGATGTTGTGTATGTATACCTTGAGGATACCCTCATCTATACCAATTTCTACTCCAAGAGTCTCAATGCCATGGAGCAAAATTATAAGATTTATAACAAGGAGATACTAGCTATTATTTGGTCATTTGAGAAGTAGTAACATTTCCTTGAGGGTGCCAGGCATAAATTCAAGGTGTGGACTGATCACAAGTACTTAGAGTACTTTCAGACAGCCAAGAAACTTAACCTCTGACAGGCTTGATAGTTCTTTTATCTGGCCAACTTTGACTTCTTTCTACATCACAAATCTGGATAGATCATGGGCAAGCCAGACATACTTTCTAGGCAAGCAGACCATGGTTCAGGAGCTAGCGACAATGACAATATTGTACTCCTGAAGCCAAAACTATTTGCTATCTGTGCTCTAGAGGGTATGGTTGGCCAGGGAGAAGAAGTGAGCATCCTTTGAGACATCCAACAAGGTAACTGAGAGGGTGCTCAAGAAGATCTGGTAGCCAAGGCTGCCCTGGCCTTGCATGCTTGAGAGAAAAGTGGAGTAAAGTCTATCTGCACTGATGAATGGTCTTTGGAGAATGGTCTTCTCACCTTCTGGGGACACATTTATGTTTCCAATCTGCCAGACCTCCAGAGGCAGATTGTGGAGCAGCATCACAACTCCCAAGTTGCAGGACATCCTGGCAGATGGAAGACACTGGAGCTGGTCTCCCAGAATTACTGGTGGCTTCAAATGTGACAGTATATTAGCTCCTACACCTCCACCTGTGACCTTTGCCTTTAGACTAAGCCGTCAACATCCTCATATGGAATTCAAGCCTCATGGACAACCTTCAAAGAATGAAGCTGTCAACAAGTTTGTAGATTGGATGAAGGCAGCCTAGGAGGAAGCCAAGGCTGCTTTAGCTAAGACAAAGGATGACATGGCCTACTACTATGATCATGGACAAACTCCAGCTTCCAAGTACAAGCCTGGAGATCGAGTCTATCTGGATGCCTCTGACACTACTACCTGACCTTCTCAGAAGCTCTTTCATTGCCATCTAGGATCCTTTCTTATAGTAAGGTAAGTAGGCCCACTAGCCTATTGACTCAAGCTGCCTAGTGGAATGAGTCGACTCTATCCAGTCTTCAATGTGGTGAAGCTCTTTCCTGCACCAGAGGATCCAATCCCAGATCAACACTCACAGCCACCCCCACCTCCAGTTCTGGTAGACAACCAAGAAGAGTATGAAGTAGAGTGGATCCTAGACAGCCAACTTTTTAGAAACAAGCTTCAGTTCAAGATTAAGTAGAAGGGCTATAAAATCAAGAATATCTCCTGAGAGCCACAAGAGAATGTCCATGCCCCTGCATTAGTCTGAAAATTCTATCAACAGCATCCCAATGCTTCCCAGACAATCAGAGGCCTCTATTCTCTTTCCAAGATAGACTAGGCCATTTAGAACTACTTCTATCCAGCATGTCAAGACATCACACTTTAAAGGGGGGGTGATGTCAGGGGACTCCTCATTTCTTCCTTCTTTCACTCCTTATTTCTTTACTCTCCTTCCATTCATTTCTTTATTTCTTCTATCATTCTCTTATTTTGCTGTTTCTATTCTTTCAACACTATCTGTTAGTACTATTCTCAGCCTTTGAGGTGCTCTGGTTCTTTAGCTATCATTCAGACAAGTGTGAGTCCTTTAGCACCACTTCCAGACTGCTTATATAAGCCAGAGTTTGCCTTTCTGACTTCTAAAGTCCAGAGTTTTTCTGTCTTGTTTGCATAGTTGTTTAGTTAGTCAATTTTCAAGGTTTTAAGGTTTTGTTGTACTGTACAGTTGTTTTCCATGCTTCAGAAGCCCCAGAAGTGTTCGATCTGGCATAGGAAATCTCTAGACTTGTTTTCTTTGAATCTTCCTCTGCCAGGTGAGTAGTTCTTATGATATTGTCAGTACATACTGTAATATACTTTGGATCTCCCTCTGCCAGCTGTGTGACTGAGCCACAGTCTCTAGAGGTTGCCCTTATAGCGTGGATGGTCATCCAAGTGTTCCAACACCTCAGCACACAATAAGTCCTTCAGATACAACTGTTTAACCATGATTCCAAAGTAGTTTGTAACTACTAGGAGGCACATTGGCTCCTCCACACAAGTTCAACGTATTAGCAAGGGTCATTTTCCAATATCCTTGCCCTGATAGCTCCTGCTCCAAGCCTTCTGATTACAGACTTGAGCCTTGCTGAGCTAGGCTAAGCTGCTCAGCTTCTATGTCTTGCACTTCATGCCTCTCCATTATGTGCCTACTACACTGTAGCTCCTATGCTTGCATTGCTCTGAGCTCTACTACATGTTCCTTGACCTTCTTGTATTGATGATAGGGAAGGTCATCACCTTGGAGATCAATGTGTATATCTGCATTGACATACTCATAACTATTGTGATACTCAGTAGTGCTATTGCTCTCAAAGTATCTTGAGAGATAGTCAGCGACTTTATTGAGTTCACCTTTGATATATGTAATGTCTACCGTGACATGTAGTCAATCTACTGGCACTGCCTGGAGAATAAGAATGCTTGAGTTTTGAAGAACTCCAGTGCTTTATAATTAGTGATGATGTGGATTTTATATCCAATCAGCTTGTCTTCCTACTTAAGGAGTGCCTCAAGTATTGCCAACGTTTCTAGTTTGTGCACCACATAATTCTGCTGTGCTGACATGAACTTCTTGGACATGAATCCAGCAGGATGGCATGTTTGCCAAGTTTGACCCTGGCCATACATGGCCCCAATGCTGGTCTCTAAGGCATTACATATGAGCCATATAGACTCAGATTATCTCAGATCAATAGGGTAGATCACAGGAGTTTTTGAGCAGATGTGTTTTATCATCTCAAAGCATTGCTGGTGAATGGGCCGCTATATGAATGGTGCTCCATTCTGCGTGATGGACATTAGTAGCCCCATATAAGCAGTAATATCAGGCAAACAATTGCCTATATAGTTCACCAAGCCCACAAATCTCTGAACATCATTATATGTTCAGGGCACTCTCCACTCACATATATGATTTATCTTGTCCTTGTCAGAGTAAATACTCTGACTCTCAATTTTGTATCCAAGGCAATCAATTGCCTCAAAGTGGAGCTTGCATTTCTTCTATTTGAGGTACAGCAAGTTTGACCTCAAGTATTCAAAAATTACTCAAAGATGCTGCTCATGGTCCTCAATGGTGTCAGAAAAGACAAATATATTGTCTAAATACAGTAGCTCAAAAAACTGTCCCAATGTTTTATACTTTTTGAAAGATGACATTGGCATGAAGAATGAGAAGTACCCAAAGTCCTAATTAAATCATGTAAAATACTATGGCATTGTAGATACAAAATAAATTTAGGTTTATGTAATTATAATCAAAACTGATGGAGCAATAGCCATTTTAAAATATTCACTCATTGGGACAGTTTTTTGAGCATCTCTAATATTAGTATCTAGTACTTTGTATGTCCTCCATTTGCCTTGATAACTGCTTGAATCCTTCTAGGCATGCTTTCTATTAGTCTTTGACATACCTCTGGTGGTATTTCATCCCACTCCTTTGCAAAAAATGAGAAAGGTCCTGGCAAAGATAAAGACAGAGTTGAATGAGGAACAGAAAGAAACCTTAGGCGAAATGATTACTAAAAGTGATGTGGAGGAGGCCATAGCCAAGCTCCAAAATGGAAAAGCGGCGGGCCTCAATGAAATTGTTCATGAACTGTGGAAAGAGCTCATGCTACGGTATGAAGAAGCTCAAAAAGAGGAAAGACCAGGCTTTGATATAGCAAGTGTACTAACAACGGTGTATCAAGACATACAAACGTATGGTGTGGTAGAGGGAACAAATTTTGCAGAAGGATGGAGGTGCCCCCTCTATAAGAAGGAGGACAAGATAGACATTAGGAATTATCGCCCAATAACTGTCCTAAACACAGATTATAAGATAATGACAAAAGCTTTGTCAATAAAGCTAAGTAAAGTAGCCCCAAGCCTAATACACAGAGATCAAGCAGGCTTCATGCAGGGCAGAAGAATCGAAGACCAAACAGAACTGGCCAGGATGGCAGTAAAATGGTGTGAACTAACAAAAAAGAATGGCATGATTGTATGTCTGGATTAAGAGAAAGCCTACAATAGGATACTTCACACCTTTTTGTGGAGCGCCATGAAGAAGTTTGGCATACCAAGAGAATTTATCAGTACTGTAAAAGCATTGTATAGTGATGCCTATATGAAGATTATTCTAAATGGTGAAATAAGTGAGGAGTATAAGGTGACGAGGGGAGTGCGCCAAGGGGACCCTCTATCATGCCTACTACTCAATATTGTGATTGAATCACTCACTCAGATGCTCTGATCGTCTGATCTGAAAGGGTTTGACATAGGTGAAAACATGGAAAGATTGATAGCAACGCTTTTTGCAGACGACACAAGAGTGTACCTCAGTGAAGAAGACAGCTTCCAGGACCTTCAAAAACTACTCAAAGAGTGGTGTATAGCATTGGGAGCAAGATTTAATATACCAAAAACAGTGATTGTGCCAGTAGGTACAGAGGAATATAGAAATCTTATCATCACAACTCGTAAGCCAAGGAATGCTGAACAGGCCATCCCAGATGAGATTAAGATAGCAAGGGATGGCGAATCAACATGCCTGCTGGGGGCCTTTATTGGTAACAAGGTAGAAGACATAGGTGTCTGGACACCAACGATAGAGGCAGTATCGAAAGACCTAAAAAGATGGAATAAAAGGAGACCGACAATCAAAGAAAGGTGATTAATTATAAATATAGTAGTAGGAGGATGCACACAATACCAGACCCGGGTGCAGGGCATGCCCAAACAAATAGAAAACCAACTGACAAAGATGATAAATGAGTTCCTGTGGAACAGTGAGTCACGGCAATTAATAGGTATAAAAATGTTACGGATGCCACTAGAAGAAGGTGGAAGGAAAGTCCTTGATCTTAAAGCGAGAAATAAGGTGATAGAAATAATGAAAGCACAAAGATACCTGGCACTAGACAACGATTGCCCAAGATGGGCATTACTGGCAGACAAGATTATAAATACAAAAATAGCAAAGTTGCACGGGCATGATGAAGAAGCCCTGATGACCTTTATGCTACAGAGCACGATGGTGGACACAAGAGCTAAAGATGGAGGCCTCCCCACTCCAATACAGAAAATGTTACAGGTTGCAAGAAAGTACAACGTAACTTTCCACCCCCTTATCCTTGAAAATGGCCTGAAAAGAAGGATGCTGGCATGGTTCCATGTAGGTTTGGCGCAAGAAAAATACATTCGGATAAACACAGCATCAATGCTATGTATGAGGAAAGCACACGGGGTATGTACCGTGAACGACATAATAATGCTGGGAAAGATGCTAGGTACCAAAGCACCAAGTACCCATAAAGCCAGGAAGAATTGTGCATGTACAACATGCAAAGATTTAAGGAGAAATGGGTGTAGAAACCCACACAAGTGCTGTAAAACAGCGCGAGAATACATAGCAAGACTGGGGACAAAGTGGAATCCCAATGCCCCAGAAGCTGAGAGAGATCTCACGGAGGAAGAGAAGAACCTTCTCCTAGATGAGGATAGGATAGCGTTTGACCCAAACTTTACAATGAAAGGTTCTCTCAGGGAGGGGGTAAGGGTTTTTACACAACCAGAAAAACCAATGCTACCACAGGCAACATATGAAAGAACTCCAAGAAATCCCCCCAATCTGATAACGATATACACTGATGGCTCATGCATAAAGGATGAAGGAGGTCAGCCAGCAGCTGGAGCAGGGATCTGGTTTGGTCCAGATGATCCCAGAAACAGAGCAATCAGAATACCAAACTACGTTCCGCAAACAAATAATGCGGCCGAAATGGTTGCTGTACTAGTAGCTGCGCAGATGGCTCCACAGGATCAAGCCATATTAATACAAAGTGACTCACAAATCACCATTGACAACCTAACTAAAAACCTGAAGAGAAGAGAGGACAAGGGATGGATTAGCACCGCAAATAAGGACATCCTACAACCTATAGTTGTCATGCTTTGAAAAAGAGACGGAGCCACCCTCTTTGAAAAGGTCAAAGGTCATGCAGGGGTCTGGGGAAATGAAGAAGCTGACCATCTAGCAAATGAAGGGGCACAAAAAGCAACCCACGACGAAATAGACTTAACGGTACCACAGGGATATACCCTTACTGGAGCTAAACTGGCAAAATTGATGCAGGCCGTGGCTTACAGAGGGATATTAGAAAAAGCACCTGCACCACAAAGAAAAGGAACGATCACCCATCTGGACATGACCAGATGGGCAGCTAAGGAGAGGATAGGTGTCCTCCCAACAGATAAACAGATATGGATGTCAACAAGGGACAAGGACCTGACCCGCCAAACAAGGAATTTTTTGTGGAG
>QFEW01004337.1:0-22053 GCA_003316525.1 Termitomyces eurrhizus | reverse complement strand
GGGATGTTTTTGGAGATATAATTTGTTGAGACTGCTACCAGGAGGCTTACAGTTTTCAGCCTTATGATTAAATGTTTATTTTGACTTCTGGTGCATGTTGTGTTCCTGACTGCTGGTACAGCATCGTATCAGCATTAGCAATTTGAACTTGTGAGAAGTAGAGGATGTCAGCCAGGGGCTCAGAATATGCACAGGCTGAGACAGATGGCAGCAGGAGAGGAGGGGGGAAGAATAACTCAGCTAGGGCAGTGGCTTTTGCCACATTGGTGGAGGCAATTGAGGGTATACCATTGGTCAATGTTTTGAGGTCCAGAACATGTTCACAAGTGAAGTCTGAATGTTATCTGACTATATATTTCTTTGTGAGATATATTTGGCAAGCATTGATGGTCTCTAGCCATCCCTTCCAGTGGGTTTCTTTGGCATTTTGTATCTCCATGTCCATCTCCTGTGCAAGTCTTGCTGTCTCTGTCTTAGATGGGTGATCTGGGATGTCTTGAAACTTGTAAGCCTAGTTACATGCACATTGCCTCTGGGCCTTTAGCCATTTGAGGTTGTCATTCCACCACCATTTGGTATGAGTACAAAGATGTCACAGGGGAACTATGTCATCCAGGGCAATGACCTCTTGGATAATGGAAAAAAGGTTGGAGACCTTTCTGTGGAACTGAGCAGCGGAGGGGATGTATTGTGCTAGCAAGCAGGCTTGTAGATGCTCCATTAGAGTGTCAGTAAACAAGTCCCAGTCCACCAACTGGAAGTCATGGAAAGAGGTAGAGGAAGCTCTGGCAATCAGCAAATCAATTATTATTACAATAGGGAGGTGATATGCAAGCAAGGGGCATAGCAATGCATCAACCTTGCAGTGGATCACAGGATCTGAGTCAGCATGAGACCTCCAGACATTGTCTGGTCTGGTCCGGGTGTTTGCCAAGGACTGGAGGGTGGGGATGCCTGGGGGTAGGGCAAGCTCCATATCATAATCTGCAAGGAGGTCCAGCAGTGGCTGTATGAACTCCCTTGAGGAGTTGAGGTGCCTGTTGTGGAAGGCTTCCCAGAGTGGATAGTGCTGGTTGAAATCCCTGATCCATAACATATGGTCATTGGCTGAGGGCCATAGTTGGAGTATGGAAGAGGATAGGAACTGAGAAAGCGAAGATAGTACCTTGTTGTGTGTGCAGTCATTATACACATTGACCAAGGAGAGGTGGCCAAGCTCACCAGCAAAGTGCACGGCTGTGATATCTGTAGAGGGGGAGTCAAGGGTACAATAGGTGTCTGTTGAGATATTAGTGTTAATGAGAATGATTGATCAGGATCTCATAGACCTGTCATGTCCATGGTGGGTGGGGTATACAACATGCCAGTAGCCACTCACTTTTGTGTTGCCAAGGTGGTCAAGATATAGTTCTTGGAGAGCAATGACATCCCAGTTGTCCAGTTTTGCAGTGGTGAGCAGTTCAGCTTGTGCCATACTGGACTTCCACATATTCTGTTGGGCTGGCACTTGCAGTTTGGTGGCAGGAGGTGTTTGATGAAGCCATGGAGAGGCTGTTACCCAAATGGATGGATTGTCAGAGGAATAGTATGGCATGCAGTTTTTTGAGAAGCAGGTGTCAACCACTGTACATTACCTCTTGAACTCAGGGCATATGCATTCTGAACTGGCATGAGAAGAGTCATTACCACAGGAGATGCACCTGCACTTGACCAGTGTGCATGTAGCAGCTGTGTGGCTGTTGCTTGCACAGTTGGCACAGCAACTCTCTGCCTTGCAGTCTTGGCCAATGTGACCATAGCATTAGCAGTTGTTGCAGCATGTCAGTTCATGGATGTCTTTGCAGATTGTGACTTGACAGCCTCCAATGAAAATTTGTTTTCTGATGAGGTTGTTGTCTGTAAGGACACTGTTGCAGGTGATTCTAAGCAATGCTACTGATTGGCTTGGAAAGTGTAGTTTGGGGCATTTAAGCCATAGGGCAGATGTGATGGTGTTGCTGGGAAGGCCATTTTCAAGTTCAATAGTCTGGAGGCAGGAGATGTTGTCAGGAGCAAAAGAGCCAGCACATGGGACAAACCTAGCTATAAGGTTGTACGACTTCTCAACTATGATGACCCCTTCACCAAAGAGGGTCTCAAAGAGGTGCCATTTTGTGGTTGCATAGTCCCAAAGTCTGTTGACAGAGTCAGCAGTATTGAGTTCAGCAATGTACACACTGCCACCTATCGGTTTGAGGCTGATAACACATGTGTTGGGGGTGACTAGGTCTACTTCTCTGTTCTTCTGGCAGACTGTAGTGGCCTTGAGGTCAAGGCAGTCGAGAAGCTTATTGAGGTTATCATGAAGTTTGAACAAGCTGGAGGTGGAGGAATTCTTGGAGGCATTCATATTGCGGGGGTCAACCAGATTAGAACAGTGCAAGTGTCTCAGAGGAGGCATTGCTATATGTTTGAAAGTTCCTGTGAAGTATAGAGGTTGTCCTCTCTCAGATGTAGATGCAAGGGGGGGAAGATGGGGCAGTGGGAGGGGCTGTTTTGGTGATGGAGGCCCAGGTGGGGCCTGAGGGGTAGGCTTGCAAGGTTGGGCACCAATGCACTCAGCAAGTTGGACACCCTTTTCAGAGTGCTGGCTGTTGATTGCAGCATAAGAGTCACCTCAGCATGCTTGGCATTGCTGGCAGCTAGGAAGTTGGCTGTGGAGCCTGCCAGGGTGTCCAAGATGTGGTCAGTGATGTCCATGTCCAGGATGAAGGTGACGGCAATCATTGCAGTCTTTAGCTCTATGTGTTTGGAAGTGAGGGCAGCAGTGGCAAGGACAGCGACAAGGCAGGATTGGTTGTAGGGGTTGCCTGCCAGAATCCATCCCTTTGATTCCAGCCATTTGTGCATGTTATCAAGGGATTTGATTGGGCCAGTGTCTGAGGCCATGTAGGACTTGAGATCAGAATAGGTTAGGAGCAAATGTGGGTATTTCAGGGTCCCGCTTGCAGTGGCACTACTCAAAGGTGGCCTAGAAGACATCCTTAGGGTTGAGGACATTGCAGGGTCAGGGGAAGAGAGAGAGATTTTGAGGAGCAGATGATAAGATGTTCCAGAGGCTTCAGAGGAGTTCCAGAAGCTAGGGCAGATAGAATTATGCAGCTACAAACTCTAAACAACCAGGACCCCAGAAAGGATGATGGTGGTTAGTGATCAAGGAGCCTCTTCAGCTCTTATTCTCTGAGACCCTCATTGATATGGACAGGGAAAGCAGACCCTATTTCAGAGCTCTTGCTGAACAGGCCTGCTATCTGGATGGTCTTCAGCTCTGTCTCACCTTCCAAGATGGCCTCCTTTCCTTTCTTATGGATCAGGTCAACAGCATGGCTGAAGAATGACCAGACAACACATGTATTAAGTCCTGGTATCAGATAGCATGTGACCAGCGGCAACTCATGGAGTTAAGGTGTGAGCTCCACCAAGAAACTACCTCTTGTTCCACCTCACATGCACCTTTACCTGCTCATCCTCCCATCCCACATTTCTTTCCATTTTGTGCTCCAGCCCCAGCTCAGGTACCTGCAGCACATCCTCTCTCTCTGGGAATTCTTATAGATGTTGATGCCTCTTGCCAATGTTCCTCTTTTCTTCTCCTCTGCCATTGCTGTAGAAATCCTGGTCACTTTGCTCAATATTGCCCTCAGGGGTTGGAGGTATGCCATCTCTCAGACTTAGAGAAGAAAGAGCTCCTTCTCCAGCTCTTTGCTGCCCAAGACATTCGGGAAAACTCTTTCTCAGATATACAGACTATAACAGAACCTTTGGATGAGTTCTTGGGTCCTGTAGAGGCTGTAGCAGAACCTTTAGATGAGTTCTTTGGTTCTGCAGAGGAGGGTTTTCAGTAGAGCAATGGATGAGTTGTATGCCTCTGCTGCCTCATGCCAATCAGTTTGCATGTCTATTAGTAGAATTGTCCAATGCATCACTTCCTGTTAATGATTCTCCGACTGAAACTGTAAGCACTCCCTTCAATGTATGAAATACCCCCTTGGTCAAAGCCTCAGCTAAGACCTCCTCTCATTCTCCTCCTGTCTGACATCCATGTGTCCCAGCTTGGGAATGACACCTCCCTCATCACCATGTTGTTGTCTCCACTCCCTCTCCCAACTCTCTGTGTCTAAATGTGGAGATTGAGACAACTAACACTCAGTAGACTTGGAGCATTGTAGCTCTCTTGGACAGTGGTGCTACTGGACTCTTCCTAGACACCAACTCACTACGCAGCCTCTCTCTCACCCTATTCCAGTCTACAATATTGATGGTATGCTCAATGAAGCTGGATTCATCTGCTCAGTGATGCATTTAGTCCTTCATTACCTGACTCATTCTGAGTGTGCTGTTGTTGCAGTCACCAGCCTAGGAAAGCATGACATAATACTTAGAATCTCCTGGCTGTGTGACCACAATCCTGAGATTGACTGGGCCAAGGGTAAGGTGAGTATGAGCCATTGCCCTCAACAATGTTTCACATGTGCCAAGGAAGTTAGAGAGGAGCATAGAGCATCAGTCTATGAGCATGCCACTATACATGCTTGCTGAGTTGGACACCTCCCCTTTGCAGACCTCAACCTACTGAATCCTTCCCCCTTGGTGTTCCCTTATAGAGAGGCCCTCGCTGAGGACATTTGAGGTGTGGTGAGTAAAGCCTAGATGGACAATGGATGTGAGGGTGAATTTCAGTAGGCTCCTGACCCAGAGTCTCCAGACAAGGCTATTGAAGCAAGTGATAGGATTTATGCAACTATGTTATGATCTGCCCAGCTGTAGCAGAGATTAGAGCTAGCCAAACTACTTCCCAGCAACTAGCTCTGCTAACTCTGTCTACAAGTTGTTCTGGGATGCAGTCCTCATCACTTGCAGGACTTTGAGGATGTTTTCTCTAAGGCTTCATTCAACTCCCTGCCAGAGCATAAGCAGTGGGACCATGCTATTGAGCTGACACCCAATGCTGAGCCCTCTAGCTTCAAGGTCTATCCTCTCTCTTGGCAAAAGAGGGGGGGAGCAGGATCTGGGATGAGTGGTCCGATCACTATGGCAGCAGTCTTTGAGGAATTGTCAGATGAAGCAGACAGCAGTGATGCCAGAAGCGAGTACATCCTCCCTCTACACATTACCTACTCATGTCTCATCTTGGGACCCTCTATTGCTCCAACCCTCATGACCAAAGCTCTTATTGACATGGGTGCTCCTCCAGCATTGATTTCTATGATGCTCATGAATAAACTCAATTTGTTGACACGACAACTTTTCTGTCCTCTCAGTCTCAGGTGCCTTTACATCAGATAACAAGAAGGAATTGCTGCTTTTGACAAAATATGTAAAACTTGTAATTATATAACCTTGTGCCCAATGGCACTCTAAATTGCAAATGTTCATCATCTGTCCAAACCTGAACACTGAGTTGATTTGGGGGTTGGATTTTTTAAAGAACAATGTGCTTGTCATCGATGTTGAGGAGGGAAGAGTTTTGGATAAGGCGAGCAGGTTTGATTTGTTACATCCATCAAATCCTATGGAAGCACGTAAGGTGTCACCTATGGCACCACAGATAAAACACAAGGTAGAGAAAAGGAAGAAACAGCTGGAGAAGGAGTGGATTACAGAAGGCCAGATGGGGATGGAACCTGTAAGGAAGTCGGTGAATGAGGAGTTGAAGGTTTACTTCATAAAAAAGCTGCAGCAATTTGCACACCTGCAACGACATACGACATCCAATGAACCATTGATGTTGGGGATGATTAGGACAAGGATTGAAGAACTGGCTTTCTGAAAAAGATTGAAGCAAAAAGATATGAAGATGAAATGACATTACCAGGTGCAATTTCCTCCTAATATCCCACATGCCAAGGACTTACCAACAGATGTCTATCATCGCATCCAAGTTAAACCGCTTGCTAAAATCACAGTTGCCAGATCATATTCCTGTCCACGGAAATATCGAGATGGATGGCAAACATTAATCGACCAACATGTAAAAGCGGGTAGAATCCGCCAATCATCATCTCCATATGCAGGCCCATCTTTTATTATTCCAAAGGCTGACCCTTCAGTTTTGCCTTGATGGATAAATGACTATCAATGCCTCAACGCATGCACTGTGCCTGATAACTTCCCTTTGCCTCAGATCAATGATATCTTGGCAGATTGCACACAGCCAGGAACACAATTTTGGGGGAAAATTAATCTCACGAATGCATTTTTTCAGACGTTGGTTCACTCCAAGGGCATAAAGTACACTGCTATGCTAACATCATTTGGGTTATGGGAGTGGGTGGTGATGCCCATGGGGTTAAGGAATGTCCATGCTACTCAACAGCGGCGAGTTACACTTGCACTACACAAATACATAGGAAAGATTTGCCATGTTTACCTTGATGATATTATCATCTGGTCAAAAACAATGGAGGAGCATGAGGAAAATGTAAGGAAAATCTTGGAGGCCTTAAAGGAAGCACGGTTGTTTGATTCTCTGAAGAAGAGCAACCATTTTTGTATGGAAATTGATTTCTTAGGGCACCACATATCAGAAAGGGGGATCAAAGCTGATGTCTCCAAAGTTGAGAAGATCATCAACTGGCCATGCCCAACAAAAGCTAAACATGTGCGACAATTCCTGGGACTTATTTGGTACATTGTGGTTTTACTCCCATCACTTGCAGAGCATACAGCAGTACTTACTCTCTTAACAAAAAAGAAATTCAATGCTGCCCTTCCTCCTTGGACAAACAATCATCAGAAGGCTTTTGAAGGAATAAAGGAGTTGGTGGTGGGACGAGACTGTCTGACCACTATCATACATGAAAATCCTGGGAAAAATAAGATTAAGATTTTTGTAATTTGCAACGTGAGTAAAAGGTGAACGGGAGCAGTTTTGTCTTTTGGGGATAGTTGGGCCTCAGCGCATCCCATAGCCTTTGAGTCTAGACAACTCACGCCAGCGGAGAAAAATTATCCCGCTTATGAGCACAAAATGCTAATGATCATCTGTGCACTTCATAAATGGAGAACAGATTTACTAGGGTCACATTTCAAAGTCTACACTGACCATAAGACACTTAAAAATTTTGACACTCAATGGGACCTCTCAAGACGTCAAGCCAGATGGATGGAGTACCTTGCTCAATTTGATTATACAATCTACTACATCAAAGAGTAAGACAACACTGTCACAGACACTCTGTCACGATTCCCTAATTCAGCAGACCAAGTTATGGTTGCCCTGGTTGTAAGCATGGAAAATGACAATGAGTTTGTGGAAAATATCAAACGGGGTTACTGGGTTGATAAGTACACAAAAAGGATTTTAGAAGATCAAAAGTGAGGGATGATGCCACCTGGAGTGGAGTCGAGAAATGGGCTTTTATATGTGGGAGATCAACTTATCATGCCAAATTACTTGGGGCTGCATGAAGACTTATTCTGAATAGCACATGACAAGCTAGGCCATTTTGGCATGAACAAGACATATGCAATCTTGCATCATTCATATTATTGGCCAAACATGCATCGGGACTTGATAAGAGGGTATATACCTTTATGTCAGGAGTGTCAACGTAACAAATCGAGCACCTCCAAACCTGTAGGACTGTTACATTCCTTACCAATCCTGGAAAGCCATTTTGGTTCTGTCACCTTAGATTTCATAGGGCCCTTGCCGTTGGAGGAGGGTTTTGATGCCTTTTGTTCGATGACATGTTGTGCAGGCATGGATATTCAAATTGCACCTTGTAAAACTATTCAGACTGGGGAAGAATTTGTGGCGATATTTTTCCAATATTGGTATGGCAAAAATGGGTTACCATATGAAATCATTACTGACTATGACACCTTATTCACGTCAGGATTTTGGAGAGCTCTCATGAAGCTCAAAGGCGTTAAACACAAAATGTCCTCATCTTTTCACCCTCAAACAGACAGAGCATTGGAACACTCCAACAAGACAATTGTACAATGTATACATTTCCATGTTGATTGACTACAATGGGGATGGGTTAAAGCACTCCCATGCATTTGCTTTGGTATGATGAACACCATAAATGCTTCTACAGGGTTCTCCCCATTCCAATTAAAATCAGGGTTTTCACCCCAGGTTTTGCCTCCATTGTACCCTCCCCCACCTGTAGACTCGCCTACCAAGGACCTTGCATCACAGGTTTTGATGGAAATCAAAAGCAATTTCATGGAGGCAATGGACAATTTAGTCACAGCAAAGATCAATCAGGCCCATTATGCAAATACATGTTGAGCACCAGAAATACCGTATAAAGTGGGAGACATGGTTATGTTATCTACAGCAAATCACAGGTGGGAATACATGCAAAAAAGAGACAGATGAGTAGCAAAATTTATGCCTAGGCAGGATGGACCATTTGCAATTCTTGAGGCTTATCTGAAATCCTCTGAATACGTTTTGGATCTACCAAAATTGATGAACATTCTCAATAAATTTCATGCTAGTCTCCTTACTCCTCATGTCCAAAATGATGATATTTTGTTCCTGTCACGATGGCTTGAAATGCCAGGTCCTGTGGTCACAGAAGATGGCCAAGAGGAGCATTTCATTGATTGTATTCTTGATGAACATTGGCGTGGTCACGGTGTACAGTATCTGGTTTGTTGGCAAGGCTACAGACCCAATGATGATGAATGGAAAAGTGGGAAAGAGATGGAGGATACTGTTGCCTTAAACAATTGAGAAAGGAAGAAGCATGACCTTGGGAGAGAATGATGATTTTGAAGGCATGGGTGAATGTAAGCTAATCACTTACAATGGCTTTTGACTGATGGAACAGTGCACTATTTGGAACACACTGACAGAACGGTGTGCTATTTGGAACACAATCAACAGTTGTGGAGTAGAAGGACAATTAGGGGCCTCAATCAGGGGGATGAGACATCTTGACACCCTAATATGGTAAGAATTACAAGGGAGCATTGATCAAAGCATAGGGTATATTCACAAAATTATTTGCCCATGTAATAAACCTTCCTTGCCATCAAACTTGCCATACCAACCCTTCTGGGCTTGTAGAACTTTATTTGTTTGCCTGTAAAGTCAAGAATATGCACAATTCCTGTATAAATCCCAAGTGTCTTTTTTATTCAGCCAGACATTCAGTACTGGTGTGCACTCAGGGACTGCAAGTAGGGCATTCAGTCAAGCCTGATGTAGGTGTGAGAAAACATTTCTGGAATCATCTTCAATGAGAGAGAGAGATGGAATTCAGAAGCAACAGCATATAGAATACATCATTGATAATTTAAAGGTTTTTTTGAGTGCCAAAAATTAAATCTAGATTGCATCCAAGTAGAGATGACCAACACAGAACTTGGTGTGAGCACAGAACTAAATTGACAGTACCAGCACAGAACAAATTTAATAAGCAGACAGCAGTTGATAATGGTAGTTCTTAGACTGAATTGTTCCAACAATTTTTCAGAATCAGGTAACTAATATTTCAGATTTGGGCACATCATGTCTGATAGATACCAATTCATCTGATAATATCCTATGTATACTTGTGTTTATTGATAATCCTCTTGTAAATTGTTACATGCCTGTAAAAATATATCTGCATCCAAAATAACAAAAAAAAGCTAAACAAGGCATGCTATATAAGGCTTGTCTTGAGCATTGACCAGCACACAATCATAGTGTAGGTGGCTATAGAACTTTGAGTTGCTCTAAAAATAGCTCATTCTGAGTTGCTAGTCAGATATACAGGTGTACTTGACTTTAAGAAGGCAATATTCTGTTATTTAAAGATATCATATTAGGTATAGTATTGCAACTTGAATCATTCTGGCACACTTCACTTTCATCTGTAAATCTCATGGCTTTTTCACCAGAAAGAAGAATATCATATAGAGAGAGAAATCTTGTCATAAACTTTCCCAATTTGATTTAAAAATAATCAAAAGCCTCATTGTTTTTGTGGTTCTCTGATATTTGTGACAGTGTAGTAGATGGAGCATAATTCAGAGGTAGGACAATCATGATGAGGGACAGTGAACACAACAAAGGTTATATAATATTGTATAAAAAATTGATGGCTCTAATTAGAATTACCACACATCTAATCAGGCCTGATGAACAAGGTTTGTCTGCCTGATTTGACCTAATCAGGTTTTGGGCCTGATAATAGATCAGGGATTTTTCTGACATGTCACCTGTCATTCCAGCTGCCACCAGTGCTATCACTAATTGGGTGCATTATTTGCTATATGTGCCATTTGATATTGCCCAAAATGGCCAAATCACATGTGCCAAGGTATGCTGAGCATGTGCTGTGCTGCTATGTACTGCCAGACCCTCCTATTGGTGCACTTAGCCTCTGTGGGGCATAGGTTCCCCTCCACCATGCCTGTCATCCTTGTAGAGGGCCTCTCTAGGGAGGAATGACAGAGGTGGGGTGTCCAGCAAGTTGAGGTCAGCAAAAGGGAGGTGTCTGATCCAACACAACCAGATAGCTGTGTTCCCACACTGCAGTATGCCACTCTTTCTTGGCTTCCTCCATGTAGGTGGTGCAGTGCCAGAGGCACTGACTTCTGCTCATTTCTGTCTTGGTCCAGTTGATCTCTGAGTTGTGCTCCTGAAGCCAGGTGAACCCTAAGATCATGTCCTGCTTCCCAAGACTGGTGATGCTAAAAGTGGCATGCTCCCCATGGCACTTGTAGCATAGAATCAGCTCCACTATGGTGCAAATTGAGCCCACTTCATTGGGGGTGCTGTCAATGTTGTAAACTGAGATTGGGGAGAGGAGAGGTCAGGTAGTGAGTTTGTAGTGGGTGTTCCACATAGTCAGTATCCACAAAAAGTCTGAGCACCCAATGTTTATACTTTTTGAAAGATGATTTGAGGATCAGTTACCTCAACACCAGACAGAGCCAACCTGATTCTGTCAATTCCTGCAAAAACAATACTGTTCCCTCACTTAGAGGAAGCAATGAGCAACATCTGAAGTTGTCAAAAATGTCAATAGTGTTGTAAAAAAAATCTACCAGACAGACAATGTCCTGCATAATCCATTGTGTTACTGTACTCAACCCATGTCATACCTAAGTGTGATTTCAGGCTGGGTTGATATCACAAAGAAGACTCTTACCTGACACAATATGGATGCAATGATTGTAGGAGTGATTTCTCTGATGTTTAATTTTTAAGTGATCAGTGGAATAGCACCATTGGAAGCTCCAGGCCAAGCATGAAGCGAAACAGAAGCAAAAGTCCAAACATGCAGAAGAGGAACATCAGGCTGCCAAGAAATACCACTGCAACAATGAAAACATATGTAAGGAACACCAAAGTAAGACTAGGAAACGTGGAGAGTGAGGTGAGTGCAAGAGTGAACACGGTTGCAGCAAGAAAAGCAATGCTAAAGCATCTCAATAGCAGTATGAAGATGGTGATAATTACAAAGAAGAGGGAGCAAACTCCAGGACAATAGCGACCTCCCTAAATATATTCAAGGCAAGCCAACCAGTTTCTCTCTTCTATTCCTCAGGCGTGTCTCGACATCGAGACGTGGTATCAGTGTAATAGATAAATTTATCAAGCAAACTCGAACACAACTACATAAACTAAACGTGTACATGATGAGCGAAAATCATCTCTTGGAATCCTCTTTGATGAGGTCTGCGGCCTGAAAATTTGCTAATCAGTTGGCGACAGAAGCATCAGACGGAAGTAATACCTTCTCAGCGAATGCATAAAGGGTTCCCTGTAGGGGAGCACCAATCTCGAAAGGCAGGATAGAGGCGTCAACCTTGACTTCAATGAGCTGTGTGACTGCCTCAACGCTCAGAAAGCACTAACCACACGAAGTTTTCTCGTTCCGTAAACTCTCAACCGGGCATCAACCACTCCTCCATCCTTACGAGGCAGGAGGCTCGCCGTCCCAATGGGATGGAAGGTACTTCCCATTACCTTCTTTGCGTACTCAGCGATCTCTTCATCACTTTGGATATCAGGCCCGGGAGAGACCTCTTGCTCAATTAGGGCTCTGAGCGGGTCACTGTTGAAAATATCCCGGACGAGTTTATAGCCCTTGACCAACATCTTAATGTCGAGCTCGTTATCCAAGTAGTTATGATCGATAACAGGAACCGCAGTGGGTTCCTTAGATGAGATGTGGACAGATCCTTGATTGAACGGATGAAGAAGGATCACAGAGGACGAGATGTAATCGACACCGGGCTCAGGTGCCTGAAGGGTTCCGGGCATAAATCGGTCATATCCACCTAGCCTGATAAAGAGTAGCATTGACTTTTGAAATCCTTCGAAAGAAAAAAGGCCACAACTCACTCAAGGAACGGGATGCGATCATTTTTAATCCATTCCTTTTGCAAGTTGAAGGTGGGCGTGTTTGGCACAGACATCCTGCTGACCAAGTCCGCTAAGGCTCCATCCTTGTCGAAATCCTTGAAAGGCAAGAATGCATATGCAACCGGTCCTCCAGCTAGCATCCCTGTACCACCCGTCTTGCTATCAAGGTCCTAGGTTAGTATAAAGGATGATTTGAGACCCAGAGAAGCCTCACAAGAGTTCTGCCTGCCTTTGAGCGAAAGCAGGATCCTCCATCCTTGTCCAGGTCTCAAGGCCTGGCTTCAATTTCGCAGTGTAGGTTGCACTGATATGGTCCTAATTGTATGAATTTAGAGTACCGGGTTACGCTGATTGCGACGTTTATTACCTCTGCAGGCAATTGTTATCGTGAACCATGGCGAATATCAGATTGAAATGACATACGAAGGTTGTTTCCTACACCAGGTAGGTCGACAATAACGTCAATAGAAGATTTTTCCAAGATCTTTGGGTCGCCAAGTCCTGGAAATTCCTGAGTTCTAAGCATGGGTGTTCCGTTGGAAGTACTTACCAGACAGCTCCAGGATTTGTGGTGTCTTATAGCTACCCGCACACAGGATGACTTCTTTGGTTGCATGCAGTGTTTGTAAAGTTCCATCCTTTAGATACTCGACCCCGTCGGCGATAGCGGGGTGGTTCCCCGACATCAAGACTTTAGTCGCAAGAGCACCAGAGATGACTTTCAAGTTAGGACGATACTGGTTCGGTTCGTAGTAGGCCTAACATGCTTATCAATCACACATCTGCTCGCTTCCATAAGAAGTATAACTCACACTTCCGGCTGAGCTCCTGATCGAATGATCGTCCACAGTAATCAAGTTACGCCAGACACCAGTGATATCTCCAGCGGACTATGTAGAAAAAAGTTGAGTTCATCGTTAGAAATTCATCAAGTCCCTCGGCTCACTGGATCCGGATTAAATCTGATGCCTTGTGCCTTTACTCCCTCGATCCAAGGCTCGGTTGCAGGATTGAAGAAAGCAGGGATACGTTTCTGCAAGGGACCAGACGTTCCGTGGAAGTCTGCATTAAAATTGTATCCATGTTTCCTCGCATATTCTTCCTTGTACTTAAGAGTTTCTGACTGTAGATGCAGATGATCGCGTGCCAAGACAAAGCCGTGCCAGTTTCGACGGACCTTTTTAAAATATGGAACGAGGTTGTCCCATGTCCAGTCTTCAGAACCTAGCTTCTCAAGCGCTTTAAAATCAAGTCAGGAACGAGTTTTACTCAGCAATGCACTTGGTCTAACCATCGTATTCGATAGATGGAGCGCTAGATCAAACCATCAATTATAAACCATCTATTGTGAGTTTATGCGAAAAGTCAAACCGATTGTATTGCAGGAAGTTCAACTAGCCTGATCGTTAGGATAAGGATACAATGTCGGGATGATTCCGAGGACTCACCAGAGTTGAACCTCCAATACTCTTTCCTCTGTGCTGGATATAAATAATATCCCACACCTTCAAAGTTGAACTTTACCTTGGCAGAAACACGGGTCGATCGCCAAGATGCTTCTGCGGGGTACTGAAGAACGCCCAGTTGTATTCTGGATTTCCCAGGGTGTTCAGCAGGTAACCTGATGAAAGTACAAGCATTAGAACTGTCCGAACAAATGTTATTCATTGGTGAACTTCACCTGGAGTATCAATATTCTCGCTGTGGAAGGGGGCAGAACCCGCTTCCAGGACTGTGACAGTGATATTAGGATCTTCTGAGAGCCTTGCCGCCAGGACTGTTCCGCTAAGGCCAGCTCCAACGATGACATAGTCAGAAGACATTAAAAGAGCACCACTTGCAAGGAACTTTAAATGAGGTGGTTCGACAATGACCTACAAGGGCATTAGGGCGTGGCCCTCTTATAAATCTATCATTATCTTAGTCAGATGAAGACTGAGTTATCCGCAAACAGTAACTATGGGATACCTGTGCTTTCATGTAATCTTTCATGTAATTTTTGTAGAAGAACAAGGATCTGTCACTGAATTACAAGGAAATGATGAGCACCATCGACAACAGCACCTGTCTTTATGTAACAACTCTTTGGGTATCAGACCCGAGTAAATATCTATACTCACCACACGACTAGTGTCTTTGTCCAAAAGCAGAAGGGAATTAATTATATTCATAGTTGAAAACACGGTTGAATAGTGACTTGCACATGAGCCGTGGAGCTACTTGGTGCAACCTCGTGAGGGAACGGCCCATTCTTTGTGGTATTCATACCGGTGTTCTGCGGTGAGCACCCTCCCACCCCTTAAATGATAGACCACATGGAGTGATCCACAACATCGCCGCCGGATCAAAATTATCTCCAATCCCAGCTGGCTCTTCGTTTCCTCTCGATTTCCAAGAGTCCGTCCGAATAGAAACAGACATGAAGTTCTGATGAAAGATTTACATCTTTGAACATCGTCGCTCTTGATAACGATTATGTATATGTTACTGGTATTACACCATATTACTATTTATGAACAATGTTGATCTTTTGGGCGAGACCCGTCGCGGATTACTCCGGACCCTTGTGTTAGCAGTTTTCCAAAAGGAAGATGAACATGGCTGTAAGGAAAAATGGGTCAGCCGCAATTCCCCATTCAAGAACTAGGAGTCCACGACGCATCGCATGATGACTTTGTGATTCCCCAATGAGTAGCATGGCTCCTGAGCTCCATAAAACATGCAAGAGACAGACGTACTCAGACTTGTCCCTTACTTTCGAAAGGCCAATGTAAGTTGCAAGACCAACTCATGTAACATCAGAATAGCTTGCAGGTAGGGCGCAAGAATTTGTTCATGCTTAGAAAGGTATCCGTAAAAAGCATTGCTCGACCAGCGACTGATAGCCTTCATGGCTTCAAATGGTACACCTCACAACAGATACTCCAGTGTAGCGCCAATGCAAAGGCTGTGACCTTGTAAAGGTTCCAATTGGCCACTTTTGCTGCCTTTGTTAAAACTTCCAAGAATTTTTTCTTTGTGAGAGGAGTGGGTATTCCTTTCGTGTTTTTGTATGCAAAAAGAGGGCCTTCTTTAGGCAGATCGTTCACTCTGAAATGAGTTTCCAGAGCAACTTTAGAGTCAGAAAGATCATTCTACTTTGCCCATGACACCGCCTCACCATGGACTGTGGTCTTGGTTCTAGGGATGAAGAAGATAGTAGATTGACACCTTAAACGATCAACAGACTGAGAGATGTTGCTTGGCTTAACATGAAGCAATGGATTGAAGGAGGATAGGGTCAGTACCGTAAATTCTCCTAGCCTTGCTGCAGTGTAGAAACACGTTGTTGCACAAGCAAAGACTGCTGCATTCAGCAGATCAGGGTTTGGAGTAGATATTCCTAACTGATTATGCATTGCAATCAAAAATGCCAGAGTGCAAGGACACCACTTCTTCTTTTTGGATGAGCTCAGTGGCTTTCATGAGCATCTTTAGCCTTGCTTTGTCAATGTCCCAAGTGGCATTGTGTAGCAAGTGCCACGCTGTCAGGGGACTCCTCATTTCTCCTCATTTCTTCCTTTTCTCACTCCTTATCTCTTCACTCTTCCTTCATTCATTCTCTTATTTCTTCTGACATTATTTCATTTTACTGTTTCTATTTGCTCTGGTTCTTTAGCTACCATTCAGACAAGTGTGGGCCCTTCAGCACTGCTTCCAGACTGCTTATATAAGCCAGAGTTTGCCTTTCTGACTTCTAAAGTCTGGAGTTTTCCCGCCTTGTTTGCACAGTTGTTTGATTAGTCAATTTTCAAGTTTTTAAGGTTTTGTTGTACTGTACAGTTGTTTCCCATGCTTCAGAAGCCCCAGAAGCATCCAACCTGGCATAGGAAATTCCTAGACTTGTTCTCTTTGGATCTCCCTCTGCCAGGTGAGTAGTTATTATGATATTGTCAGTACATACTCTAATACACTTTGAATCTCCCTCTGCCAGCTGTGTGACTGAGCCACAGCCTCTAGAGGTTGCCCTTACACATGCTCTAATTCTGGCAATGAAGTTTTTGATTGCCAATTTAGAATATGCTCTTGCAAGTGCTGCCACAAAGGCTTTTAGCATGCTGTGAATAATTGGAGCTTGGTCCTCTTTACCAATTCCTTTAAAGTCGCAGAATACATGAAATAGAAGAAGCCCTGTGCCATAGGTATCCTTTGTGGAATCAGCCCACACAGAACTTATTATGGTGAAAACATCATCAACTTCTTGATCCAAGTGTGCCAATGGTCCAGTGTCCTCTGCATTAGAGTTGTTGGGCTTGAATGGTCTCCACAGCCTCAGCCTATCTCAAGCTGCAATGTGGGGTCTCAACACCGATTGTGTAAGCTTGAGCCCTTCAGGATAAGGCATCAGTTTCTGAATGTTCATGGGCTTGATTATCTTGTGCCTCAACTCCTTCAATCTGGCTCACCTACCAATCTTTGACAAAATCCCACCACTATCAACTTGCTGCTCTCTGGCCTGGCTTGGAGTTTTTTGTGGTACATTGTCCATCTCTTTACCATGTCTGGGCTTATTTGCTCTTGATCTTTGAGTGGAATGGACTTCCCAGCTTCTGGGGTTGTCAAAGTTGAGCACGTATTTGGCTGCCCAATCTGGAATGGGAAAGGAGGGTAATAAGAGGTCTTCTGAGGAATAGTGGCCTCTGGAGGGACTGTTGGCAGGATTAAACTTGCTCGGTACATATCAAGTGGATACTGTGATTCTGAATTGTTTACATGTCTCATAGACTTGTTTGAAGACCTCATTAATTCTTTTGTTTCTGCTCCTCCCCACCCACCATCCCTTGACCACCCCAGTATTATCTCCATATATTTTGAAGCACTTTGCTTCACTCTTTGTATGTGCAATGGTTCCCACCAGGAAGAAGAAACCCATGGCCTCTGCCCAACCAATGTCCTGCTCTTGACTGTTCTACCCTGGCTTGAGTTGCCAAGCCCGCCAATGTTTGCCAATGGTGATTCCAATACCAGTTGATGAGCTTGCATTGGAGTAGGCTTGTATGTTGAGGTAAGGTTCTGCTTCTGAAATTCCCTTCTCCATTGATCCACAAAGTACTCACTTCCACTAGCACAGGTCTTTGGTGGTTCTTTTTGGAGGAGTTCTTGGCATAAAAGGACAGTTATGGAACACTCCTATAAAGGCCTCCAGGCTGGTGAGGTAAGCACATCCTCTTGGCAACACATAGCAAGAGTGTAACAACTTTCCATAGAGTTTTTGTGTTTCTTCTGGAGTGTGGGTCCTCAACTTTTCCCATTCTGCAATGGCTTGTAGATATTGCTCTCTCTTTTCTTGTGGAATGCTAACTTTATGCTGTCTGGTGTCCCACAGAAAACCAATGTATGGCACAATATCTCTGAAGGGAATGTCTTTTCCTTTCTCCCAGGAGATTCTGAGCTTTTCCAAAATCTCATCAATGTCAACCATCACATATGCAAACTTGCTCTCTTCCCTAGACCTAGGAGATGCTTCTGACAAGTCCATAATGGGGTGAGCCATGCTTTCATCATATTCTTCAGGACAGTCATCGAGATCTGCCTTCCTTTGATACCAGATTTGTCCTTCTTTGTGCCTTTTGCCCCCATTCTCACTGATCTCCTTCTTCCAGCTCTTATGTGCTGCATTGTAACTGTCAACGTACTCTTTTTGTATTTGGAAAAATATGTGGTTGTCAACCCATTTAGAGACTGGCCCCATCCCATTGGCTCTAATAATTTCTGTGCTGGCATCTCCCACTTTGCCATAACAGCTGCATCCAGAAGCGAGCCCAAAACAATCCATGGTATTGATTGCATAAATGTCTTCCTCACTGAGCTTAACCACCAAACCCAGCCATTGCAAAGAGACAATTGGGACAGTACAGTATGCTTCATAGACATCTTGTATTGCTGCCTGCCTCAGTGCCATCCCTCATCTCCACTCCCCACACTACTCCACATGCCACCACATGTGGTGGATGCCCACACATCCCACTTTTCTCCTTCTCCCCTTGATTTGACATCTGCTACTCTCTGCTGGCATGCCAGTAGACAGCAGACACTCATGCCCTCCCCTTCTCCCCTTCTTCCTCTTTCTCCCCACCTCCATCTCTCTTCTGCCACTCTCTACACTTCTCCAGATGCCACCCCATGTAGCAGACACCCACACATCCCCTTTTTCTCTTTTCCCCCCTGATGCCAGCAGATGCTGAGGGTTGCCAACAAATGCCAGTGAGTGTCCAATAGATGCCAGCTCATGGCAGCTGATGCCAATGCCCCCTTTCAAGCCATGAAAAACTCTTTTGGGAAGTGTGCTGCCCTCTTTCCACTTTTTATTATCCATGCAGAGACCTGCAGGAACATTGAGGGGCCACTGTTTATTTTATTATCTGACTTTTGATTCTATCTGCTAGTAATAGACCTGTGATGCAATGGATAAATTGTCAATGTGTTTTATTGCTGAAGGCTTTTCTAAGGCCAGAGATTCAATTCCTCTCCACAAAATACAAGGGATGAGGTGAAGATTACTTTTTTTTTCTGATTCAACTAGTCTCCATAGGCCTGCATAGGCCTGTGTGGATGTCTGCTGGTAGCATGCACAGGCTGTTATGGGCCCATGGTTTGAGTAGGCTGATGTAGATCTGTGTGAATGTCTGCTGGTGGCATGCATAGGCCTGCATAGGCCTGCAGGGCCTTTTTATGAACATTCACTGGCATTGGAGGTGGGAAAAGGAGGAAAGAGGAGGCATGCAGTCTCAAGTTGTTGCAGAGAGGAAGAAAGAGGGTAGGGAAGTGTATAACCTTGAAAAGAGTTTGCTCATGCTCTAATGTCTGCTAATGAAGGAGGTTTTCACTCATGAGCTGATGCCCACTGACATCTGCCAGCATCTGCTGGGTCTGCATATGCATGTGTGTGCCTATCTTATATTAATCTGCTAGACCATGTTGTACACCACATTGTGACATGTCTGCAGCTCTGTATTTTATGGCATGCTGGGGACTGCTCCACTACAATGTAGTGGACTCTGCTAGACACATATTGTATGGCCCAAAGTGAGCTCCTGTACAATATATGACATGTACCATTGTAATGTCTTTATGTGCTAACGCCTCAGAAGTAGATGATGCTGAAAGCATTCAGATTGATAGCAACAAATACATTGCAGTGGACATGTATGACAGCAACTATTACACTTGTGATAATGAGAAGGAACATTTATTTGCACTAACAGAGTGCTGGGGAGATCAGTGCATTTGTATAAGACATGTGACATTGCAGAAAGAAACTAATAAGTTGCAGTGTCTGAGGTATACTCCTGAAGAAAATGAGTGTCTAAACACAGCTGTGAACAATCCTAGAAAGCCAGATCAGGCTAACCAATAGAGGAAAATGTGTGATAAACACATAGTAAGGTTGCTGGAGTGCTAGCTGACTAGCTCTCAAATGAAGATAAAGGATCTCATCAAGGACAAGGTGTACAGTACAGTTGAAACTGTGGAAAGCATACAATTGCTATGGAATAAACCAGTGTCTTGACCAGAAGTCCAATAGGCATATGACCTATGCATGCATGCCACAGAAGTGGAATAAAATGGTGATGCATACAATTGGAAGGGTGCAATCAACTCAGACTGGAAAGGTATACCATCATGCATGGGAAGACAAGATTTCCATGCTATTAGATATAGTGTTTGATAGTGTATCACTAAAGGTGAGGAGTGTGCAATTATTATTGAAGATGAGAAGAACAGTAAGGATGCAACCAGTAGTAAGATTGAATCCTGGAGACTTCACAGAAGAGCATGTACATGCCTTATAGGAGTGATTTGAACTGAAGGTTCAACTGCATGTACCACATATATCAAAGAGAAAAGTTAATGCTACAAGACTTACAGAGGAAGACATTCTTTAATTGTGCCAGCAATGGCAACATGAGTTTGCAGACATTGTCAATAGGACAAAGGAGGAACTTCCTCCTTAGAGGGAAGAGAATCACAAAATTAATCTTATTGATGAGAAGAGGCAATACAAATATCATTTGCCTCATTATCTGCAAGCACTTCAGAATCAGCTTCATGAAAAAATGAACAGGTATATAAACATAAAGTGATGGGAACCACAACCAGCAGTGCAAGCTGCACCATTACTATGTATTCCCAAAAAGGATAGGATGTTACAAACAGCATTGAATGCATGGCACTGTAATGATAATACTGTCAAAGATGTAACTCCCCTTTCAGATCAGGAAGTTATATATGAGGATGTTGCTAAAGCTAAATACAGGTCACAAGTTGACCTCATAGATATGTATGAACAAGTTGACATACATGAAGAAGACATACCAAAAATGCTGTTTTTGTCCTTTATAAAGACATTTGTGAGCAACATAATGCAAATTGGCAACTATAATGGCCAGCCACATTCCAGAGGTTAATGACCTTGATTTTCTGAGACATCATTGAAAAATTTATGCATGTCTACTTAGACAATATTTTTATCTTGTTGGACTCCATTGAGGAGCATGAGCAGCACTTACAAGTCATGTTTGAATGACTCAGAAAGGCAAGCCTATATCTCAAGTAAAAGAAGATATTATTGATGAGCAGGATATATACTCAGATACTGATAAACTTTTTGTACTTCCACACCAGACACACTCTTAACACAGTCCTCTTCCACTTCCACCACCTGTTTGTCCTCATCCTCCTCAGACATAGACATGGACACAGATACAGACAGGCTCTGCAAGCATCTTATTATGCTTCTGCCATGCTTGTTGCTGCACAAGTTGAAGGACAGCACAGATTTTGATGTCATGGGGTGAGGTGCTGCTTTCAGAGATCTCAAGCAGGAGCAGAAATGTGAGTAAGGCTGTTGAAGTGTTTGCCAGTGCTCAAGAGGTGGGACTGAAACTGAGGCTTGGGGCTTGGGGCTGGGATAGTGTCAAGTAAGGATAGCAATAAAGGTGGAGAAATGGAGGATGAACCAATGACAAATAGATATTATTATAAGAGGGCTGCTGAGGAGAGACAAGTGAGTCAGCAGGTGCAGAAACAACAAGCACAAGGACAGAGGAAAGGCATGAATTTAATGCTTCCGCTTAATATGAATGTCAGGTCTTCAAGCACAATGGTTTCACCAATGACCACCAAGATGAAGATGATGAGTGGGTGGATAGAAGGGAAGAGGAAGAAAATGAGCCATTGTTGTCTGTTGCTGAGCCTGCTCTGACAGCATGGTATGATTCTAGTGTGCCAACTTGGAGTAGCAACAATCATATTGGAGATGGGAAGAGAGCTAAAAATATAAGAGAGGGAGATAAGCACAAGCAGGATGAGAGGAGAGGATAATGATGAGGATAAGTATATGGATGAAAGCAATGATGGAGTGCCTTGTGCTTCACCACTTTTTGAGAGACATCAAAAGTCTCTTGCATCCCAGGAACTCAAAAATAAAACCAATTGTGGGCAGGCAGGTGAGAGAGTGTATCTGGGCTTGAGTTGCTGAATGAGAAGAGAAGGAAAGAGAATGGAAAGAGAGAATTGAGCCAGAGTAGTATGAGCATGACATTTACAAAAAAAAAACAAGATGGAGCAATTTAAGACTTTCAGAGAGTAAGCTTTCAGCTGCTTATACAGATTTATCGTAGCGGCGCACGTGTGCGCCAGTCCCCGAC
>QFEW01004336.1:0-13293 GCA_003316525.1 Termitomyces eurrhizus | reverse complement strand
AGCAGATGAGCACGACATAATCTTAAGCCCAAAATATGAGAAGTTTGCGTTTTTCTCTTGCTTCAACGGTGGGGAACTCACCTTCGGCAATCGGTTTGAGCTTCGGTATTTTATAGCTTCCTTCATATACCATTTTCAAGACGTCAAACCAAGCCAAACATGGATCTGCTTTAGAGGCAGATTTCACACACCAGGGCAAGGGTGACGATGCATTACATGGAGGACCCTATAATCGTGAAACGTTAAACGTTAATTCATGATAAATCATGTGTTTTGGCTGTCGCGAGTTACGAACCGCCACTTGAGATACTTTTTTTTCATCAGAGAACAGCATAGTCTGACGAAGAGGACCTAAGTAGCACAAGAAGAGACTGGGAAAGAGCTGATAATATGGAAGTCATGTGTCCAAGTCAGTGCGAAAGGAAACCTAAGCTTGGGATCATAGTTTTAATTATCCTTTCCATGGACACGGTGACAACGTGGTAAGTACATTCAAGCAAGTTGCAATCGTATGGAATCGACGAGAAAACAGTAATTGGCAGTAGTGGTGGTTGAACGTTGGATTACAGCACTGGCATGGATGGCATAACCTTTTGCCTAAAATAGAATTCATCGGATTACACATAACAAACAGTTGCCCTTTTGGAAAAAGGACGTTACTACATATATACAGTTGTGACCAGCTACTAGTTACGCAGAGTGGACAAAGCTTGAGTAATTCCATGGAACCAAACCGCAGAATCGCTTGATTTGACAGCTTACTACGTACACGGGATCTTTTACCTCCGTGGAGAGATGAAAATGTCCGAATTCGTAAGGGAAACCAACCCTCTGTACGGATGACTCTGACCTTTCCACAAAGTTTCTTCGCCTCCCCTCACAATGTACGAACCCCACTGTCTACTACTTGCAACGAATGGGGCCGAATGCTTGCTCTTCGTTGCTCGCTTTCTGACGAGAGCCTATTACGCGCGATATTTGTGTGTCAAGCAGTGCCCCAAACGAAGCCCTTGACAGCGTTGTTCATGAAGTATCAATAACAATTATTGATCGTAGAGGCGGCTTTCGCGAGGCGGCAATCCGAAGCAGTTAGAGAGCGAATCCATTTTATGTCATGGTTGGTGTAACAGACAAGAATCAAAATCATCGATGTGTCGGAATAAGAACAATAAATCATGGAAGAGGCCGACCCTGTAAATGTGAAGGTAAAGGAGCAATATTCGTTTCTGTCGGATTTTCCGAAAGGTCTGGCGACTGCGTATCCATGGCAGAATCAACCATTGCCTGTACTTCTTCCTCGTCACTACTCTGGTCGTCATCCATACCCACGTCACCGTCACCTGTTTCCTTTGGCTCATCTCTACCACTTCCACCCTCGTTCTCCTCTTCATCCATTTGGTCCTCCACAGCATGTGGATGAACTCTCGGATCCCATTCAAGCTCTTCTGGTTCCTCGACTTCAACCTCTACTCGTGCTCGCCAATCGAAGCGCTCCCTCAACATTGTCACCGCCCTGACAGCACGCTCGACACGACGATCGTGAGCCTCGCGAATCTCTTCACACTCTGCAATTACATCGGAGTATTCGACTGGTTTTTTAAACAGGCCAAATGGCGCGGACTTCGATGGTGGTTGAGGAGCGAGGACCTCGAGAGAACCCTTGGTGACCATGTGTTCTGCAAGTCGACGTACTGTGTCGCTTTCCACACGAAGCACATCGGTTGTCTGCTGATTGCGCAATAATGGGATGACTTCGCCATCAAGTTGGGCATCAGTAAGGGGTGAAGAGGGGTGGAGAGCCACTCGTTCAAGTGGGCTGGAGAATGGCACAGAGCGCGAGTTTTGAGATGCTGCACCTGCAGATAGTGTACCAGATAAGCCCATAGAAAATGAATGAGTTTGCGAAAGCAGGATGTTATATTTGGTGAGGATGTCTGGCCAGGCGGGCATGGCTGCCATGTGCCCGGCCTCAATAAGACGCTGCAGACTTTGTATGGAGTCAATTATCTGACTGGACTTGAATCGTAGAGACTCTAGGTGCGAGATGGGAAGACCTGACGTTGTCAGTGGTGCAGACGTGGAGGAAGATGAAGCCATCTTCGGTGCAAATGATATTTTCAGGGATTTTTGACCAGCTAGCAATCTTTGATCGGCTCGGCACCAACGTTGACAAAAAACAACGCTATGTATATATCATCGGGTGAAGGCCGTTATGACATTTGTCGGAATGATACGGTTTATGTTTATTGATTAATTAAGGGTGATGGGTGAGTGACAGATAATATGACGGTAAGATCGCTCCAATGAGGGAAAGCAGCAGCCACATGGATGTGCATGGACCAGCTTCGAATCCGTGAGAAACCTTAAGTCCCTCAGACTTTGTGACTGTCACATAAGTGGTTGGTTGAACCACCTCGCCAACTTTGCATTTCCAAATTTTCTTGTCATGTTCGCTTTTGCTAACCTGCGTCGCGTCTCTACAGCCTCCACGCTCGCCCTCCGAACAGGGACGAACTTGAGATGGGTGCCTAACACGCTGACGCGCTCATTCATCACGAGTGTCGTACGCGCTGAGCCTGCAAGCACTACGCCGAAAACTGCTACCAAGACTAAGAAACCGGCTACAAAGAAACAATCTACCAAGACAACTGTGGAGAAAAAGGCTGACGAGAAACTGGTGAAGGAAACCAAACGTTTGTTATCACCTTCAACGATTTCACCACTCATACTCATGCTGCAATCTTCATAGCCCAGAGAGGCGCGTCAGTATTACTTCCTAGGCTCGCGTTGTTCTAACTCGCACTGCAGTCCGAATTCCTCGTGATATTAAAATTCCTTCATATGGCGTGTCTCCTTACATTTACTTTGTTTCCAAAATCTTCCAACCTGAGTCACCTCGAACTCCGGAAACTTTTGCAACGACTGCCAAAGCTGCTTCTGCAGCGTGGAAGAATTTGTCAGAAGAAGAGAGAAGTGTAGGCTATCTGCTTAAAAATTTTTCGCGTAGTTACTCACTATTTTATAGAAATACGCTGAAATTGCCAAGGAAGCTCGTGTCAAAGCAAGACAGGAACGTCAGGAATATATCAATAGTCTGGATACGAAAATCATCCGGGAATTAAATCGTCGTAGAGTCGCGAAGGGAAAGGGAAAACTTCGTAGAAAGGCTGCGTATCCAAAGACCGCATACTTGCTGTGAGTTTATTATTCAATCCAGTTCATCCCAGTCTTATCTTTTGTCGGGACACAGGTGGATAAAGGAGTATGTTGCATCGCATCCCGAAGAATTCCGGAAATTTGAAGCTCCACAACGTCTTGGCAAGATTTGGACAAGTTTGGCCGAAGAGGAGAAGCAGGTGAGAGATTTCCATTCCACTGGTCGCCTACGGGCTTGATGTGATGATGTCTCTAGGTTTACCGTGACCGAATCAAGGCCATGAAGGAGGAGGAAGCTCAAAGGGATTCCGAGGACCAAGAATAAGCTCCAATCGGTCAGGGCTTCACTTTTGAGGATTGCATAGCTTTTTACAGTCTCGTTCTAATTACCTATCACTCTCTTGCCCTCCGTTCTTCTTGAGAAAAATTATTCGGGTTTATTCGGGTCCGTCAATCCTAGTTTATATGGGTAGATTAACTATTTAGAATCGCCATCAAAGTAATTGCGTCACATAGTAAACCTGCTCGTGTGTCTGTGACTATTCATTTCATTTTCTTCAACTACTTTCTGAGTGCCTTACCGCATTCCCATGTGCTCAGCGCAATGATTTGTATGTTTCGTCATTGATTTTTTGTTATTCTCTTAGAGGAATTTGTCTTGGTTCTAGTAATTTGTCCACTTCTGGATCTACTATGATCTGTTGTGGTTGTCCAAATAGGAAAAGACATATTCACAAGACAAGCGGAAGGCGCCAGCAAATTCTGCCAATGCATAACAGTGTCAAATAGGTGTTGTAATCATAGGATTACACTAGGACCTCTATAGAATACAGACAGACACAGACACAGAAAAGGACAAAATGTTGTGCAGATACAGTGTAGAATCTAGAATGACAAGCTCAGTATCTTGAGAATGAGTAATTTTATTTGGGCAAACTGTAATGGCATGCCCTCTAGAGGGCCACCTCCACAATAATCATATTACTGTATTTATCATCATGATTATTTTATTTGATTGGCACTGACCATGAATGCTGTTTATCTCATAGGACCACTTGTTCTTACTTGGACTGTTATAAGCAGACTTGATGGATTAATTCTGACTTATGACCTGCATAGCATAAGGTGTGAACCATAATGGATATGTTACATTTTCCAAGTTACTCAGCATTGACTTTGAGCTATGGCAAAGCACATTAAACTTTCAGAAAGAAGTTCACTACTACAAGATTGTATCATAACATCAATGCTTGCTAACACAATTAGAGCTCTATTACAAATACAACTGATGACAACTATACAAAGCATGCATCATATTGGTTATGATGTTGATGTATGCATGTTCTGTATGGTGGACAAAAAGGAAATGCACATTGACAAATTGCCCCAAAGGCACAAAATGAGGCATTCAAGCACATTCACTCCTAGCAGTAGAACTTGTTTCCTCTAGAAAAAAGAACAAGAAAAAGCTGTCATGCTACTTTCATGTTGTTTACCCCTAAGAAATATGCAAACACTTTGTTTCTGCAAGGTTTATATATTTCTCTGAACTGTTTCTGGAATAAAAATCACATATGTTTACCATTATATTGCTGGCAAAAATAGCATAGAAATCTTTCAAAGATTCCATTGCATGTTTATTTCAGTAAGAAAAATCATATTGAGGTTCTCAACAGATATTAAAAGGTATAGTGTATTTTTTTTTATTTTTTTTGAAAGATTTATTTTTTATCTATAATAGAGATGAATTGAGAAGTGGCTAGGATTTGTTTCTGATAGAAAAAAGGTCAAAGAAATCTGTCATCTGTTTTTAGCCAGCTTTTCATTGCAAAAGGGAAAAAATCATTTAAAGGCTTTTTCCATCAAAAATTAATATGTTAAAAATGGCATAACAGATTCTCTTTTCACTTTTTCTTAAGGAAATGCAAGTGATTGCCAGTAGTGAGCTTTCGATTCCTCTTTACCAGAGAAACAGAGTAAAATTTTCAAAGAGATATAAAAAAATATATGGTAGTTTTCAATATCTGTTGAGAAGCTTAATATGATTCCTTTTTCTGAAATATTTATGCAATAAAAATTTTTCAAAAATTTACATGCTATTTTTGCAGCAACATGATGGTAAAGAAATATGATTTTTATTGCAAAAACAGTTCAAAGAAGTATATAAATTTTCCTCACTCTTGCAGTGAGAAATTGCTTGCATATTTCTTAGGGAAAAACAACATGGAATTAGCATGACAGCTTTTCTTGTTTCTTCTTCTAGAGGAAACAGATTTTACTGCCAGCAGTAATTGCAGACATTTTGGTTAGCTTTCCACTGAGTGCTTCAAAGCTATATTTAGCACTTAGTGTAATGCAGTTTGACTAATAATGATGCCCAACAATAGCTGAGCACTATTACAATTAAGTTACTGAGCCAATAAATGCATTGTGCATGTTAAATTATGAAGGAATTCTAGGAAGGTTCCAGAAAACACAGAAAACACACCAAAAGTATGTAAAGTGCAGCATAATTGAAATGTCATGAGCCCATGAACTCTGATGTGATAGTGTGATAAGGTGAGGGTATCATGACACAACACAATGCACAAAGCCTTTCAGCTACAAACTGCTTTGTCCTATGTACCCACTGGAAGGTTGTTAGCCTACACTTAAAATCTGACCACAAAACAGGACTATGCTCAGGATTTCTACATCTATATCACTATGTTACACTTGCCAAACTGATCTTTGGAGCTATTTTCCTGTCAATTGTTCTCTTGCCCACCAGTTCTGTGCATTTGAAACTGATTTGGCAAGCTACCTCATATTAAGAATTACATTTCATTTCTACAAAGTGTGGACATTTAATGAAGACATGATATATGTTTTCCATATTACTCTTGCATCTGAAGCAACAAGAAAGTGATTTAGTTTTATTTCTTGAGTGTAAGTACAGGGCTGTAGGTAGGTGACCAGCATATGCATATAGTTGGATGACTGCTGAGTAGTATGATGATATGTGAAGACAGAGAAACTTAGATGGTGGATCAGAGTTATATAAGTCAGAAGCCAGGACTATGTTTCTATTATGGAAGCAATCTGCAAGCATGAAGCATGAACAAAGTCAATGTAACTATAAATGTTCAACTTTATCCATCCATTGTTCATAATCATACAAGATATAGTCATCTATAAAAAAGGTTGAAATAGAAGCAAACAGAGTATCTGAGTTTGTTTATACTGACTGCATGATTTTTAGCATTGTTTAGGACTGAAGGTAGAGTGTCCATGATTGAGCAGCCAACAATAATAAGAGCAGGCATTTATGTGTCAGAGCTTGGTCTTAGTATAAGCTGAGGTGTGGCTGTCTTCTACAAGTCTGACTGAGTTTCAGCGATCTAAATGTATTATTTCCCCTTCAGTATTGTCTATAATAAATAAAACAATCAGCCTAGCAATCATCTTCATAATTTCACCTGTCTGTATTCATATATTACAGCTCAATAATTTGAACAAGAGTATTTCCAGGCCAGTTACAGCTGCTGTGACCAACTGTTTACTCAAAATTTCAGAAAAAGACAGAACTATTAGTCTGTCTGACTTTCACTGTGTTTATCGCCTCTTTCATTGGAAGGAGGATAGATCACATAATATAATCCATGAGGCAAATAGTCAAAACTCTTTCATTTGATTATGCTTTAAAAGGTAGAGTGTTCTCTCGTTATGATGACTTCATGTCTTGAGTTTACTGAGAAAACTAATGAAGTCATACATTCATACTTTTGGCTAAGTAGCAACTTGACTTTTGAATAGAATTCTCATGCATGGCACATATAATGAAAGCCTTTAGTTCAGCTATATCATAAGATAGTTAGCAATAAAGTTAGAGATATTAGAAGCCTCTTTCAATCAGTACTTTTGAGAGTATATGAACTGTGTCTTTAATATTACTTGGAAAGTGAGCATTCATGATGGAATAATTATGCAGGTCTAAAACTAATTGTAAGATCCAATCTGATAAATTCTTGATGCACCTTTTTCACCCATCAGGCCCTGCTGAATAAGAGTTACATCAATATAGCATTGCTCAAAATTTTGCAATATGGCTGCTACCAGCCATCTAAAAGGATCTCTCTACACATTCTCTGACCATGATTACCAACAAGATTATCATCCATGGTATGGCTTGTTTGAGGGTGCTAATCTCTTGTACATACTGGGGAAGTAGCTTCTTATTACTTCTGCTATTCTCTCAGGATCTGTTTCAAGAAAACCTGAAAATTGAGGCTGGAGAAAAGTAGAGAGGAACATGAAAGCCAATGAATTACTCATGAGTTTCTTCAATAAAGCTTCATACAGAATGGCAGAAATCTTTACATCACAGCATCTGGCCTATTCTTGTTTCTCGGAAAGAGTCTGTTGGTACCAGGTACAGGACTGAGTCGATTCTACAACAGACTGAGGATTGTAGTACCGGACCTGTGAAGACATGAATAAGAAAAGAACTATGATCATGTCAGTATAGGTACGGGACTGAACAGAGAACGAGCCGGTAAGTAAGAGGAAGACAACTGAGCTAAAGATTGGGTGGCATAAGCGTGACTGATCGTCTATATATTTCTAGGTTTTTACGGTTCGGATTCCAACACGTAAAAAAAGAGACTATGTAGGCTGGAGGCACGCAAGACGGACGCACTAGCATTATATTTGGTTCAAGCACTACAAAATGCCACCCTTTGATCCCTTACCTCACAACGCGTTTTTGACGCGTGACTTTTTTTGTGGACATCCTCCGCTCGAGTGGGCGTCTTGAAAACGGTCAAGGTTCAACGACATCGTTCATGAGCCATATCTATTTGTACTTCTCAGGACTTCTTTCATTCGTGCGGGCAAAAAGCGAGCTCAGCTTTTGTCGACTATCGTTTGAAGCCTCTTTTGTAATGGCTTCTTATCACTATCCCGCGTCGCCAAGGATCCACCGCAAATCACGTCAGAACTAGTACGTTATGTAATCGTTCTTCAAAAGCAATCCGAAATTGCCTTCCGTCCGTCTTTCACCACATTAGGAAAGCAAGAGTCATGCCATCTTCTTTTCAGAAAAATTTGACGGAGATAACAAAAAAATTAAGGGTATTTGCATGCTCCATGCATAGATTAGACGCTTCCACCTCCCGTAACAGCAAAGACAAACCATGTCGACCCTGGATGCGGATCGACCTTGACGTGATCTAAATTCCCAAGGGAAAGGCTATAAAATACTTTGTTTTTTCAGAGTTCTATGTTTCCCAACCATGCATCTGCGAGCATCCTTGGTCTTCGCGTCCATCGTTGCGCTTCTCCTCCCCTTCGCCGCCGCCGCCGACAGCTTGTTTCGCGGCGGCAGCAAGACCTCTCCTGTTAAATCTGACGCGCAGCGTGATGTAATTGCCGGACGTCAGTTCCGCGTCAAGCGCGATGGTGATAATTGTGTTTCTATATCTGGGAAGGAGTTCGCGGAAAGGGTTAACCTTGTACCTGATCCTGCGTATGACATGTTGACAGTGAACACCTGCAAAAAGGTTGGCTCTACTTTGAATTGTACTGATTTTTGTACTTAGAACATATTGTCCAAACAGGATATCGAAACATGGCTTGCGAATGATTCCAACGGTCAGGCCCTCACAAGATTGATGGGAATAGATGCTGCTAGAACGGGTGTCTACCGCTTGGTAGGCTGTCTTTTCGCTGCAAGAATTCTGACTGACTGGCGTAATTTTCAAGTTTATTGGTGGTGTAAGTTCGGCAGTCCTTGTTTGTCATTTCTTCTGTCTTCTGAATTTCCTACTCTTGTAGACCCCGACGATTGAAAAGCGCGCCGAAGTTTCAATAGTGGCAGCCATTGAGGCACTCTTCCGACTACGCCGAAGCCTGCCGCTTATTACCCTGGCCCAAGCAAAGCAAACGTGCAAGATCAACGAATCCGTTTGTGGCATAGCAGGTAGCGAGAATGACACACAAGCATTTGAATGTATTGATACCCAATCTTCCCTCGATCACTGTACGTTTTGGAACCGATGATGCTTAAAGTGAACTCATTAGCTATCCTAGGTGGTGGTTGTGTCGTTCCTCACCCCTTCTACGAGCCTGACCGTACGACTTCGAAAGGCGTCGAGTGTGGTCGTATTCCCCATGTCATATCTTCGCAATGCAAGCAGTCCAAATGCATCATTTCACGATGCAAGGAGGGATACGAGCCAAGCAGCGACAAGACCGAGTGTGTTTCTGTCACTCTTCCCTAGGGTGTCTTTGGGGACAATGTATCGCCCATTTTCTGGCCAGTCATATCCGTGGCTACTGATTTATCAAGAAGTGCAAGGGGTCGCGTCATAGATATCCATAAATCTTTTGGCTTGCATCTTCTAATTCACTGGCAACATATATCTCCTCCTATAATGTCGTGTTTCCATATATTCCGTAGACTTTGTATTTCTGTGTTCATATTCCTTGAAAAAGTATGTGTGGAGATGCGATGACATCAACCGTAGCTAGATTCTTTACTTTAATTCACAAAGTGATTTTTGGTCTTCTCGTATCCTTTAAAGACTCGCAAGAACGTCAAACGAATCACAAACAGTTCGTAATCGAGTGTAGACCCAGCTGTAGTGACGAGTCCTGGATGCCGCAATTTTGAAACCTATAGGGCCCGTTGATGTCACCGGACTTGAGTGTTGTGGCGCGACTTCGTCTGAACGGCTGATGCAGTCAATGCCAGACGTCGGGTCCGAAATTTGTCGTCCCTTTGGGAAGATGTGCTGCCGTTTTAGGAAAAGGTGCGACGCGTCTTGAAGCTCATTAGAATCGAAACTCCGAAGGGATTGAGGTATATAGACCTCGTCGCGTCCAAGTGCACTCTCTGGCTTTCTCTTCCCTCCCCATCGCCATCGAGAGCGATGCGCCTTGGCCCCACGCTCTTTGCTTCCGCCCTTGTGGCTTGTTTCCTGCCTTCCGCTACTTTCGCACAGAACAACCATCAGTCTGGCTCTGGGTCGCTCGTCGCGAAACGCGCCACTCACAAGAAAATCACTCCTGAGGTTATCGCCCAGCGTCAACACCACGTCCATCGCGATCTCATTGATCTCTGTCTCAATGTCGATGCGTCGGCAGTTGCCCCGATTCTTCAGCTCATCAACCCACTCGCGGCCAAAATACGCCTTTGTCTCTGTGCCAAGGTATGGAAGTGGTCGTGCAGTTTGCAAGTTCTCTCGAGCTTCATTGGCACTTGCAGGACCTTGATATATTTCTGAACTCGGATATTGGGATTCTCTTGGGCGGTCTTCTCGGCGGCCAGGACGGTCTTCTTGCCAAACTCAAGCTATTGGTAGGTCAATCATAGCCTCCACTCATGCAAATCTTGAATAACCTTGCATGCGACAGATCAATACGTCTCCTCATTCCGTGCAATGCAACTTTCCAACCCACTCCCACCGCCTATGTGCCGCTGGAAACCCGTGTGCTTTTGAGTGTGACCCGCCCTATGTCAAGGAAGGTGATAAGTGTGTTTGTAAGTATCCATTGACAGAATGTAACGGTGTTTGCGCATACCACCCTCAGGTAAGTCGATCTCTTCGAATGTATCACACCACGGTCCTTACGCAGACATAAACACCTAGGGTTGTAGCTCGGCTGCGCCACACAAACAACTCCGAGATACCGGTTCTATTACGTCGTATGCCGCTGCCATAGCATTTTGCAAGCCAGATCAGACGTTGTGTGGTATACCTGGACGTGAGGAAACGAAAGACTTTGAATGCATTGACACGACAACAACACTCGATAGCTGTAGGTGGGTCCTTAAGAGGGTCGAGTATCAATTGATCTTCTGTTGACAGGTGGAGGATGCGTCGTGAAGCATCCCTTCAGCGATGGCCCCGCTTCGCCCAAGGGAGTTGATTGTGGTCGCCTTCCTGGTGTAGTCACGTCAAACTGCTCGGACTCTCGATGCAAGGTCACCCAGTGTCGTTCAGGATGGCATATCGATGCAAAGCGGAACGAATGTGTCAAGGTAACTGCCGGCATCGTAAGATCCCGCAGCATAGGTACCAGAATGATAAAAGCCAGCAAGCGAAGTGACTTGAGAGTTGAGACCGTCATTGCTTCGGAACTCGCCATTCAGCTCAAGGCATACGTTCTGCTTGTCCACAACCTTCGGAGAACATCTCCAGCAGCCTCGACCACAGTCGCAGCACCGGGATCATCGACACCTGGCATCGACGTGGCCTACTATGTCAACACCATTGTGACCGCCACGCAATACACTCTCAGATCACCTACGGTAGACGCACTCATGGCAAACATCAATTCTCTTGTTGAAGTCAACGCTCTTGCACTAAACGCATTTGAAGGTTGTAGATGCATCGATAAGCTAGGTCCGTTCTACAATGACTTGATTGTGGTAGTCAACGCCGCTTTGAACATGCAAAAATGGTGTCACAACCACCCTGTTGGAGTACCGTTGAACTCGACCAACCCGACAGTTGTGCCCAACACCTCGGGTTCACCGATCACGATCGGTTTGGACGATATCCTCAACCCACTAGGGGTAGCTTCACAGAACAGTCATGTCGACGTATCCGGTCTCAGACCTGGGTTGACGAGCACCATCAACTCGCTGCTGAATGGACTAGGGCTTGGTCCCAAAAATACAAGGCCGCGATCGTTGGCGCAGTCGTCGACTTCTAGACTGAACCCTGAGCTGCTAGGGATGACGAAAACTCTGGTCGATGCCGTTGTAGTCCTTAAGAATCGTGATCCGAATCTTCCCCAGCCTTCCAATTCCGGACAGCCTCCCAATCCACCGACACCGACCAAAGCTCCTGCCGACTACAATCTTATCAACGCAATCCTCGAGGCAACTGGGAGACTACTGAACTCGCACACTGTTTCCACCTTTGTCGGAAACATTAACACCCTTGTTGATGTGAATCGCATCGTCGCAGATACCTTAAGATCGTGCGGCTGTGTTGACAGCCTCGGTTTAGCAGGGTTACTCAAGGACCTAGCTATAGTCATTAATGCAGCGCTGAGTATTCAGGACTGGTGTACTCACAACCCGGTCGGTGCGCCGCCTTCTACGAGCGTCCCAATACATGGCCCTACCGCGACTCCAACCAACACTGTTGATGCGACCATCATCGTCGACCTTGGCCTCACCACCCTCCTAGACAATCTAGGGTTAGGATTGACTCAACTCGGCGATCTACCCGGCATGAGTAATCTTCTCGATGGTATTCTCGCACCGGTCAGTAGCACATTGCCCGGAAATCCTGCTAGTGGGTTACCCACAGTAAACCTGATCGACTCGGCGCTCTTGTTGCAAGTTGAAGCTTTAGTAAACCTTACTCTGCATATTCAAAACGGATCTGCAGTTCTACCATCCGTTCCGTATAACAGTACTGGCATTTTACATCCCATTTCATTGCCTATTGACGGAAATCTCGTCACTGGAATTATTCAAGCCACGCTCGATCTCCTTAAATCAGGCACTGTGGGCGGATTGCTTAACAACTTGCAGGTATTGGCTAAGGTGAACAGCTTGGTGAAAAGCTCACTCACCGGGTGCAGGTGCGTCGACCAGCTAGGTTTGGGAGGACTGGTAAAGGATGTCGACGCCCTACTGGCAACTGTGCTGAATCTGCAGTCCTGGTGCGCCAATCACCCAGTGGTGGTCTCACCGAACCCGCATACACATTCTCTTCCCACACCTACGACGGTCTCGGGACACAGGCCTACTAAAACCGCAGGACCCGCATCTCCAAATTCCAATTCTTTGAACCTGGCGATCAACCTTGGTCTCGATAACCTCGTGTCAGCTCTCACTCTCAATCTGACGAGTAATATCAACACAACGGTCAATCTGAAGGATCTGTTGGGCGCACTTGTTGGAGTCGTCGTCAAAATTCAGGCACACTCGACATCCCTCCCTCCTGCATCGACATCTATCATAACCTTTCCTGCAGTATCTGCACCAGCGACTCCTGCATTGGCGTCCCCTGTGCCGTTGACGCAAGGTACTATCAATCATATTGTCCAAGCGGTCGCGATCCTCCTCAATTCGACCACAACAGCCGAGCTCCTCACGAATGTCAATGTATTGCTCAATCTGAGTGGCCTTCTTGG
>QFEW01004322.1:0-14359 GCA_003316525.1 Termitomyces eurrhizus | reverse complement strand
ATAGCGCGACATCCGACATGTGAGGCCGCGTAGGATAACGGTTGAAAGGATCATGTACAGTCTCGGCCCCGAGTCTGCGATAGATTTGCTGGAGCACACAATACAAAGGTTCAAGTCGGGAGTGAGCTCGGTCTTGACGGCAGCAAGGAGACTACAGAGGTAATAATCACACGAGGTCTCTTTCAGAACATGAACGATAGCAGCAGGAGCATTGCGAGGAGAAATAGGATATGTATGGCTTATCAAACATTTATTCAGTTCTCTTATCAAATTCTGTAAGGTGGAAGTACTGATTACTACACCGCAATTCCACCAATGTTTAAATCTGTCGCTCGTCCCTTCAATTACAAAAATCCAGAACAACGCCAATAATCAACCCATCGATTCACGTCTTCAGTTGCGATGGACTGCACGTCTCTCATCGTCTGACTTAGGTTTTGTGCCTTGGCGGTTGCAAACTTGGCCAGTCCACCGCTCTCGGATTCACAATGACCGGCCTCAGAAATGACATTGTCAGACTCGGACATTGCGCGGAAAAACTCAAGAAGTTTCACAGCGGGCTAGAGAAGATGAACGGAATGATGAGTCTACTATTAAGGTCGAATGAGGTTGATCACCAAAAAAACTCACAATAGCTTGAATGTCTGCGTCGCTGGCATACCTGGCGCGTTGCTCTAGCAGAGCAAACCATTCCTGGAAAGATACCATGCGTAAGGAAGACACATCCTTATCCAATGCCACTTTGACAGCATCTATTATCCCGTTCCACTGTGAAGGCCGAGGATGAATCAAATTGATGGCCTCTGGAAGCTTTTCACCGGAAAACGCGATGTCAAGGATAATCTTTGAGACTGCGTGCATAGGCAGCCAGGAGATAAACTAAATGCAAGCCCAAAAAGAATGCATCACAAATCAGAGAAACTGAAGGTAACGTACGCCGGTGGCACGTGGAAGCACTCCAAGGGCTACGCTGGATTTTACAAGGATAGGGAACCAATCACTGGTTGCCCAGGCGCCGTTAGGATGCCCCCCACAGACCTGGCCAATCCGGAGAGAGGCTGCCTGTATCCCGCTCTTTGCGAGTATCTGCAAGAAACACAAAATACGATGAAAATAAGTTGTGGAGGGGACAAAGTAGTACGTACTCTTTCCGATACGTACTTCCCCTCCCCATAACCAGTCCCTACTGCAACAGCGGAGTCCGCCACGATTTCCTCGGGGAATGGTAGATCAAGGCGTCCATACGCTTGTGCTGACGTTACAGACGACGAAAACACAAACCGAACTAACTCAGGATGAGGTCCAGAACGCGCGAGGTCAACGAGCCTGCGAGTGCCTCGAATGTTCGGTTCAAATGACGTCAGCGAAAGGTTAAAGTCAAGACGCCAGGCATTGTGGATAATAACGGTTACGGAGTCCCGAATCTGCCAGGGGAAAGAAGTGATTCAACAGGAGCAAGGACGCTTTCAGAGCTCAATGGCGGGTACTTACCTTGTTGTAGAACTCAGCTGATAGACCAAGGCTGGACATTGAGGTATCCCCATCCACAAAAACAAGCCGGTCAGACCGTAAGAGTTCCACATCTAGTCCTTTGTTAACAAACCGTTCAGTGTGGCGTTTGAGGATCGAAGCTGAGCCTTTCGATGCACGATTCAGAGCATACACTAGCTCAACAGATGGATCGAGCAAAAGATCAGCGAGGATCTGGGAACCCAGGTTTCCAGTCGACCCTGTCAGTAGGACCACTTTGTTCTCAGGCACAGGGAAAGTGCCGCTGGTGAAAACGGGTGAGTCCTCCAAACCAGTGCTGTACTTGTCAATCATCGCTTCTATTTCTGCTTTTGCGTTCTTTCCGTCCTGGTATCCCTCAGGATGAGCAACGATTTTGGCGAGGAATATTGTAAGCGCCTCGATAGACGGGTACGTATAGACCATATTTTGAGTGATATTCTCTGCGGCTTTCATCATAGAATTATCCTTGCTTCCCCGTAAAGCGCCGACAATCCGAAGACGAAGGATTGTTGCGCTCAGACTTTTCCGGAGAAAATGAGAACTGTTCTAACAATGTTGCATGAGGATAACCAACCTATCGAATCCCTGTTCGAAAAGATCCCTTGATATCGAGAATGCTTTGCCTGGATGGATATCTGCAGCCTGTTGGAGGAGCCAGACCCGAACATGTTCATCTTCCCAAGTAACAGGAGGTACGATGTCTTGTCCTTTTGCGCTTCCTTCAACGGTGCAATAGCTATAGATAGTGGCATTGGAAAAATCGACGCAGAAATTGAATAATGGTCTGCAACTTACAGCTTCTCGATTTCATCGTCATAATTCTTCAGAGCCAGCTTCCGCATAACGGTACCTTTCCCTGTTCGGGGAAGAGGCTTATCTCTCGAAGTGATGAGGATCATTTCCTTGAATATCTTGCTGAACGCCGGGGCGACCTTGTTGGCTTCTTCGACCACGGACCTGAGCAAATATGAAACACTCAACTGCTGGAAAAATCAAGTTCAAAGTTACCAAAGTGTGTTTCGCAATTTCGCGATCTGAGTCTGGTCCGTGACATCGATAGCATATTGGTCCTTGGGCTCGATGAGGATGCCAGGCTGATCGTGGGCACGACCGAATATGACACTAGCCATGACACTGCTCAAGAGATAAGTAGGATACACGTCGAATGGCATGGGAGAACACCAACTATGGACTACTCATGACAATGTCTTCCATAGGTCCCGGCACAGTCTTCTCCCCGGACGAGTGGATTATGACATCGTCAATGCGCCCAACGCTGGAGATATCGTCAGACAATGTCAGGGCAATAGGGAGAAAACTGCACACATCTTCCAGAGATAAGGCTTTATAGGATGAGGTACGAAGAGGTCAGAAGTGGCATACCCTCTGACATCAGGTATATTTTCGACGGTGAGCGAATGCCTATCCGTAGTCTAATTTGAATCGTGCCAGTTCGAACATTATATCAAGAAGCCAGAGTCAAAAACATTCACATACCAAAAATTGACACTCAAACGTCCCATCACCCTGAGGCACCCATCTGATCGATGTACGGTCGCTAAACTCCACATATTCCCAATCGAGTTCGTCACCAGGTCGCGGTATGGCAAATGTCGGCGAACCGAACTCGGTACCACCATAAGCAGTGATGAGTCTAATATCTTGTGAAACCATGGAGTTGCCGAGCCTTGATGCCAGGGATCCACCAGAGTATCCCTGGACAAGTTTATGAGTAAACCTATATGCATGTATGAATGTCAAAAATGCCGACATACCACAAAGTGCAGTGTCCGAAGGAAATTGATGGCCTCGGTAGACTGTGCCCAGACCTGCAAGAGCGCAGGAATAGTAAATATGCAATTGGATTTTGAGCGTCGGGTATGTTGGAGAATGTTCTCCGGGGTTGGTATCATTGGCGTCCTCTCATTTGATGTCACCTGAGGAGGGTAGATGCCGACGCAAATTAGTCCGAACATAGTATAGAGAATCTGGATGTTAATGCCGAATGTATGGAATGGAGGAAGGATCATGGCTGCAACGCGTACTCGGGGCCTGTAGTCGCGAAACTGGACCAAGGCAGCTACACCGTAAAATGTTAGCGATAAGTCATCCACAGAAGTATGATACTCACGCCAAGCTGTCCAATGTGCCAAGCTGAGGTATGTTTGGTGAATTGCCTTTGGAAACCCGGTGGTCCCGGATGAGTGAAGATATAATGCGACATCAGACATGACAGGCCGCGTAGGAGGTGCAGGATAACGCTCAAAAGGATCGTTGACGGTCTCGGTCCCGAGTTTTGGATAGACCTGATTAAGCGTTGGGATTTCCTCGATTTTCAGGTCAAAGTCGGTAGAGAGTTCAGCATTGACGCCATCTAGGACACTTCTAAGCGTTGTAGAAGTAGTAATCAAACGATGACAGGAGGTTTGCGTCAGAAGATGAACGATAGCAGCGGGAGTATTGCGAGGAGAGATGGGAAATGGCTGTTCAATTATCTAGTTCTCTTTCAGAAATATGAAGAGGTGGAAGTACTGACCACTAGACCGGCGATCATCAGTCCTACAGTTACCGCCTGGTAAACAATTGTGTCAGCCAATGCGATGAAAGCGACGATTTCTCGGTCAGGGCCAACGCGCCCAGGCCGAACCAGGTGAGCAACTCGATGACATGCACGTCCAAATTCAAGGAACGTGATCTCAGTTACTTTGCTCGAGTCGTCCGTCCCATAAGCAAATACGGGAAGATCGGCATTGTGCTGCCAGTTGAAATCGATAGACTCTGGAATGGTCACCGAGCCGTCGAGGGGAGGGAAGACAGGTTCTTGATTCATGAGGGAGCTGATACCGGTGGGGCTGATTTATGTCCTCGAGCACGGCCCGAGCTCAAGGCTCAGCTCTCATTTCCGATAATCACGGGAAATGGCTTTCCGTAAATCAGAACATGCGACATGGTTTCGAACTGCAAATGAACGCTTACAATGAATGACCCATGTCCCAACGTAACTGTCATTGTCGTAATGTCGTAATTGAGTACCTACACCACTGGCCTGTCCGGTAGCCCGACGTAACCGAGAAATCGCCGTTGACGGCACTCAATTATGTTCAGTAAGTACAACATCAATACATGAAGCCCGACACTGAACTGAACCCTAAGAACGGCTAGATTTAGGCATGCAGTGCAGTCCTAGGAGAATTCAACGATGCGAGTCCAGAAGTACGTAAGGTGCCAGCGTCGGCATGTAGGAGAGAGGGATAGCATCCTATTCTTCCCATTGGCTAGCGGATGGTTGACGATGTTTGTACACCGGGTTAGAATCTCACGCCGCGCAAAAGTGAGAAACCGAGATCAGTCATCGCGAGCTGCGTGAGTTGAGAGCAGGCGATCCCAAAGATGAGGTTATCTGTGATGATTCCAGAACACCTGTCCGGAGTGTCGGCGAACAGCTGCCGCACAGCACTTTGTCAGGTTAAGTTTATTCCTCAACGTGAACTTGGAGATGAATGCTAAGTTTAAGATCTTCTAGGGCATTGAGACGTAGAGGAATTCGAGCATCGAAAACCGCGCCTTGTGCGTCGTCGAAGTTGTCATCATAGTTGCCAGCACGCGATGCACGGAGGCTTACGTTTTGAAGTACAAAGAATGTCGCTGGAACATTTTTGGAGAAAGGGGAGGGTTGGGGGCTAGATAGGAGATAGAAGGCCGGACGACGGCTCGAAGTAAGAATTGAGGAGTACCATTTTGCTAAAGTAGGCGAGGCTGTGTCTCCTTTCCAATTCCCAGTTATGATTAAGCCATGAGCTCGCTCTTTGACCGACCATTTCACCCATACGTCAACTGAGGCTCACGAAGGCGAAGCGGCTTCTGCCCACACATTCATTCATTCAGATACAAAAAGACGCGGGCGAAAGATTGTCTCTGTCGCAAGGATGTGGTTTACAGTTTTATAAGCTGTACTTTAGGTTTGAATCTTTATTTAGCCAGTCTGCTCAGTCCTAGTAAGCGTTGGGAGCATAGTGGAAATGATATATACCTCGACAGTCAGCCTACAGCATTCATTCCGCATGCTTCGGCAGATCATGTGCATGGAAGCGCAACTCAAGCTCTGAATTATGTAAACAAATGGTTCGTGTTGTAGCCATGATGGCACCAATAAGAAGTCGTACACCATTGGCCGTATTCTGTTTTTTTATTCCCTATCTTGGGACTTCAATGATAGATGGAGGTCACAAAACCTGAAGAGTTCACCGTCCAACGACATGCTTGTGTAACTCGTTCAAGCAGCCATGCTGACTTCAACCTGTGCGGAATAATTAAAATCCACGAGTGCGATTCACCGATTTCTAACCAAGTGGCTCCTCTATATTCGAGCGTCGACTTTCAGAGACACAGTGTTCAGCTGACGAACCATCATGCATTCCCGGGAACCTCTGTGGCCCCATTATCAGTGGCTAACACGACTTGGATTCGCAGAGAAACACCGTAAGTGTACACGGGAAACTGCTTTCATTCACAACTTCCTCGTCACTTTGGCATTTTTGGGTGGGGCTTCGGTGCATCGACCGCACAGTCTCGTGTTCAAAGCCGGTTCAGCATCCCGACAACGCGCAACCCAAGACCTGTTTTCAAACTCGGTGATACAGGAGGTCACCCTCGCATTAACTTATACTCTTTGTCAAGAGTCTGCTTCAGCGTCGATATCGACCTAATTGCGAACCTTAGTAATCTATGAATCTAAAGATACGTCTATTTCTGGATAACCATGAACACTTTCGTTTCATCGTTTCGCAGACGTGCAGATCTTGATGAACCTGGAAAGATAGGATTCATGATAACACATCGTTCATGTTCAAAAGCAACTCGAGTTTGTCATTACGATGTGCAAGAATTGAACAAGAACATTAAGATCGAAGTTGTCACTTTAACAGAATCAACTTTGGTTGGTCTGACGAGCAACAGCCATGTCGCGATTCGAGATTAAAGACGAGGATCTACTTAGCTTGTTCGCATTCCGGCTGAGGAATCGATATACTATCACGTACGGTGGCTGTGCGCATTTCCTCTCTTCTTTGAAACGATTAATCTCAAACCTCTGCATCCTGAAGATCTTATATCGATGTAAGTCTTTTCAATTTCACTTATCGCCTATCGCCAAACTTGATCGTTTTAAAGTAAGCCTTTTGCTCTCTAAATGTGATGAGATTGAATATTGGGCTGTTATAATTAGGCGCCAATACGACCAAATGATACTACCCCTACTACAAAGCCTTATTACCTCTGAAAAAAAAAAAAACGCTGTGTACGAGACGATCTTCCGCATTCCTACTTGAACTCATTCTCTATCTGCTTAATGATTTCATGACAAAATACTGAACATTAATACTTGTTCCTCAAGCTGAACGGTCAGCCTCTTTCCAGTCTTCGAGTTGTTCAAGGTACCTTGACTCCTTCATTTTCACCGTTGCTTCAATTATATGTCTATGTGATCAGGTAACGCCTGGAGGACCACGGGAATTACACTTCTTTGAAGGCCGACTTTTGCCCGCTAATCTTATCAGATGCTAATGGTGGCACAGGCGCAATAACTTTGATTGCTATAACGGCGCGGAAAATGTATGGCTCCCTCTTAGTGCATATTAATTCCAGGATAAATCGCGTGGTGGCATTCAACCGAATCAATTTATATAACTTTCTGGTAAACATGGATATCCCTGAAGTTCTGGGGCAACTTTGGGTCCCCCATGTGTAATCTAGAGACCCGCGGTGCCTATCTCCAGTTTGTCATAGCCATCCGCATCCAATACGTGAGACTCACGTATCTGGAGGGACAATTAAAGTAAATTAAAGTAAATACTCATTGACAACTGTCTAATGTAAAACGGACGATGTGTTATTGATCAGTAATCATTCCCTGAAATCAGTAGTACCGCGTCTTTCGTCGCCCTCTCTGGTATTCCTCCAGATTACACTATCTCTATTCCTTCCGACAACGGAATCACCTAACCCAACCACTGCCAATCCAACCTTTCGGACCGTATTGCCAACAATATACGATGCTGTCCCGATGATCGTGCGTGGTACGAACATTACGAGCTGCACTATTCCTCCTATTTCGTTCAATATCCCTTCTCTATCTGTTTTTTCTCCCCGTACAAATCTCTTCGCCTTTGAGTACCAGTCGCTTTTGACCTTGGGATCTGGGTGACTGTCCCCGACTTCGCGCATTACAGCGGCGAGTTTCTGGGCTTCAGCTTCTGTAGACTCGTGTACCCCTTTCTTTTGCGCCTCCTGGTATGCGGCTGTCTGTTGTTGTAGACGACCGAGGGATTGCTCCTGGGCAGCATTGTAAGGCGGAGGACTGGGTTCCTCCTGCGCCGATGTAGAGCCGATGGTTGCAGGAGATTTTGCGAACATCAAGGCAAATGAAAAGGAGAATCCACGCGCTTGATTCAATGTTTCTTATACTTGCTAAGAGGCTGTGCTGTCTCCACGGTTTTGGCTCCGAATTGAAACATAAGAGAAAAGGAGAAAAAGAGGGTTAATTCCGTTCGTGACTGTTAACTCGGCAATTATCGTAGAGTACGATGAACATCAAGCTGAAATAACATACTTGTGCATAGACTCAGGTCGGCTTGGTCTATTTGGCGGGAACTCCCCGAGTAATGGTGTACATCCAGGAATAGTGGATGTTCATGAAGTGATGGGCGACCCAAAGATCATGTATACAGTGGACTGGTTGCAATGGCTTTGAGCCAAATGCATCTGACTGCATGGCGGATACAAAGATTTTGCATGCCTCGGCCGACTATAGGGTTTTGCAAGGTCGTGGCTGAGGCTGAACCGGTAGGCCGGGCCGAGCCAAGCCCTGGTGCAGCCAAAGCTTAAGCTTTTTACCTTTACACTTACTCTACATTAAAAGTCTAGCACCTGTGTGGGACGGTTTCAATTCATCTTATCTACATATTGATGAAGCTAAACACCGGCTAGCCAGTAACTCCTATCCACAAAGGGCGACACGACGTGGGGCATTTCCCGTAACCTTGGCGCCATCTCGTGTCGTTCATTGAAGAACGTCACAAGGTCAGAATACGATGCGAACGGAATGTGGTCAGATTAAACCCCGTCAAAAACAGCGAATTTCGCAGCGCAGGTCCTTGAACGCTTGATGGACTAGGCAGGGAAACTGACGAACATAGCGACACAACGTAAAAGCGATGAAAGAGTTTCGTCTTATTGAAAGAGGTTGGCCAGGCGTGAGCCAGGGATATACCATGGCGACACCATAAGATCGTTAGTTTGACAACGTCGGCTCTACAACGAGCAGGTCCAGCCCGTTTGCTTCTGCTAAATCAATAACATCCCATCCAGGTTTTGAGTGAGCGAAATAACGTTGGGAGTCCGAAGCCTCAGTTTTTGTGGCGAGCTTGCGGCGATGCAGGCATTTGATGCAAGTACATACTTAGAAGAAGAAGAATCTAGTTTATACAGCCGTCAAGCCGCGGGGTAGAGGTAGAGTACACATCACCTGTTTAGTGTCTGTTGTGTGTATCCGTACTCCGTCTATGTTTCGAAATATCGATATCTTTCCTCGCAGATTTCGTCGTGGCATGTTATCGTCTCCTGTGGCGTTCGTCGCCATACTTGACCCTTTCCCCTCTTTTTCGGGGTCGGATTTTGATTCATTCTATCATCCCTCTTCATTCGCCCCATCTCCTCCTCCAGTCGACACTTAGATTTCCACACTTTCAACTCCGTGTTGCTTGAAATTGTTTTTGTTACCATTAATGCTGAACGTCTCGATAAGAGAAATTAGGGAATATCATTTTTTCAGTATTGTATCAATGGTCCTTTATGTTAGGCTCAAGTTCATCGTATTCTCAATGGTGAGTTTGTCTCTACTTCGTGATATCTCGTTTTGATATCGGTGTCCTAGGCTTGCCCTACTTGCAAGAACTCTCGAGGCAGAAATCGGCATCCATTTCAAGCTCAAGCACCTTTAGCATGTGATCTTATCCTTCACTACGTCTCATATATCAAACTTTGGTTCTCGTACAACAATATCGCCGAACATTGTGTGGAGGTGACTATTCTCAGCCAGTTCCCTATAATCTTTATTTAGCTTGCATTTTCTGGCTGACCCCCGTGAATGCCGGATACTTTCGGCCGATCGATCGGCATTCGATGAAAATTGCTCAGATTCTTCCTAAGGATCTATGCGCTGTGTTACAGGCATGGACATCCATGTGTTGTCGAAGGCACTCTCACGCGCTCCGTATTCCAACCTTGAAGCAAGTATGCTTGTCATCGTGCCTATCTTAACTTTATGAGCGTGCTGCACTCACTATTTCTTCTATTGTTGCCATGAGGAGCGCATATAATTACTGATACCCGAAGCCCGTTTCCCCACGGTGTTATCTTTTTATAAGCTCTTCGACTGTTATATATAGTTATTTCCTGCGCACGAGTGTTTCTTCATGTCTCCTCCCACTGAGACCACTGCAGACACCAGAACATCCAGTATCGGGCCGGTAATCCCCCATACAAATCTAGACCCGGATGTCCTTTTGACCGATCAGACCAATCTCCTCCCTTTCAAGCAGGTCCTATTCGTCTTTTCAGGCTTAGCTCTCTGTATTCTGGTCTCGACACTAGACTCTGTTATCGTCGCTACGGCACTGCCAACTGTATCTGCAGCTTTTCAAGCCGGCTCCGTATCTTCATGGGTTCCTTCAGCTTACTTGTTAACGTCTACCTGTTTTCAACCACTATATGGGCGTTTTAGCGACATTTTCGGGAGGAAATCTGCCTTTTGTATTGCCATGGCTGTATTTATGATCGGAAATCTTGTCGCTGGATTCTCTCGGAGTATCATCCAATTAATTGTCTTCCGTGGCTTCGCCGGAGCTGGAGGAGGTTAGTGCGACCGTGGTCATCACATAGATTGGTTGCGATATTTCTATGTGTTTTCAGGCGGTATAATTAGCATGGCTCAAATTGTGATATCTGATGTTGTTAGTCTGCGTGAAAGGTACGTCGATAAAACTTGTACACCCCACCAGTTTTACGCAAGTTTGTCTGTCAGAGGTAAATATCAAGGTATTATCGGAGGCACTGTTGCTCTAGGATTTGCCATTGGTCCCGTTATCGGCGGAGCTTTGTCACAAAAGGCTAGCTGGCGAGTATGTGCACTTTTTCGCCGTATAACGTACAATATGCAAACTCGGTCTGCAGTGGTGCTTCTGGATTGACATTCCTATCTCATTCGCTGCAATGTGTGTCGTTATCTTCGTGCTTCCTCTAAAACCCGTGCATGGAAACGTACGAAGGTAAATCCTTTCCATCGTCAGTCCTAGGCCGATGATCATTTATAGCAGAAAACTTCTTGCGGTTGACTACGTCGGTGTGGTTCTCACTTTATCTGGCTGTGCACTCGTGATTTTACCTTTAATTTGGGTACGTTGAATCCAATTGACTTTTTTTGACATCCCGTCATCGCCTCGCTTCCAGGGAGGAGTAACGTTTCCGTGGAAGTCAGCAGTTGTCCTAGCTCCTTTGCTTTCAGGCTTTGTTGTTATAGTAATTTTTTGCCTCTGGGAATGGAAAGGCGCACGGCTTCCCATAGTTCCAAGTGGGTTAACAAATACATTATACTTCACTCGCGCTTCTGACGATTTGTAGTGTATATATTCAAGCACGTCACAGTTACAGGTGTATACATCACCATGTTCATCAAGTACGTCGTACTCCTAATTCGTTGAAGGTTTCTCGACTAACAGCAGTATGCTAGCGGTTATGCCTTTTACTCTTCTTTGTACTACCTTCCGTTATTCTTCCAAGTCGGCTTGGGTTACTCTCCGCTTCGTGGAGGCATCTTCTTGATTCCTTTGCTGATCAGCCAAATGGTCGCGAGCTGGACGGCCGTACGTGTTCATCCTCTGGCATTCATAATCTATCTTATCAATCTCACTAGGGCGTTATGGTGAGTCGGACAGGACGATACCGTGTGCGTACCTTGTCTGCTTTCTATCCTTTCATGCTGAAGTCGTGGGCAGACAATCATCTACCTTGGCTTCACTGTTTGGTCGATCGCGTCTGGATGCCTGTCAACGATCACCGTGCATTCTTCGAAAGTTGTATTGGTGGTATACATGCTGCTTGCTGGAGCTGGGGCTGGCCTGGTAGGCCTATCTCGGCATTTCCCCCTTTATATCAGATTCATTCTGTTCCCCTCAGACCTTACAGACGACGATTGTAGCCGCACAAGCCAGCGTATCGCGAAAGGATATGTCTGTAGTCACCGTGTTCCGTAATGTGAGATTCTGCAGTTCTTCATTTACTCAATATCCTGAGAAAGCCGAATTCTAGTTTGTCCGACTACTCGGCGGTACAATGACGCTTGCTATAAGCTCTACGATACTGTACGTCCCCTCCCCCTCTTCTCTCTTGCGTTTTCTAAATACGTGACCGTTCAGAAATAACTCCCTCACCGCGTCCATGAGGAATCTCTCTCTTCCCGATTCCATCATATCCAAAATCGTGGATGACCCTTCAAGTATCACCTCACCCTCCTCGATCGGGATATCTGCGTCTTCCGCGACGTACATCCTGAACCATGGATTCACGCGGGGTATTCGTTTGGTTTTCATTTTGAATGCCGCACTCACGGCTGCTGCGACCGTGGCGAGTGTCCTGATGATCAAGCACAAGGAACTCACAAGGGGAGACGAGGAGGCGCTTCGAAAGGCGAACGAGCAAGAGAAGGTCGCAGAAAAACATGAACCGTCGCAGACTCGTCCTTCTCATGATCACGACGTAGAGAAGGGCTCAAAAGATCATGACTCGGAAGCTCCCAAATAGGCGATAGGATGAACCGAGAGTCGTTTTTACGGACAGTTGTACCACTCGAGGGTGATTAGATAGAGACCATTTCCATATAATACGTGCTCGCCATTAGGCGCCCAGAGTGTTGGTAGGATCAACAGATCGTGCAATCAGAGTCTTCCGCAGCTCGAATAAGACGCGCTTCCAGACGCGCTCTGAGCGTCTCATCAGCCGCGATGTAAGAAGTGCCTCTTTTCGCAAAGCATATCAGAGGTTTGGCTCAACCCGTGGATTTTTTTGTGTTTTTGACTTACGTATATTGGAGGCTAGAGCCCATCGTGCTGTCATCGAGCGGCACTGTGATGGCAGAGCAAAATCCTTTAGGGTGACGCGATCTTGTTCCAGGCGACGCGGCCAGTTGCTGAGTCGACCGTAGTCTTATTGAAATGGTTGGTTTGGATCTTGGGAGCCGTGGCCGCAGGCGGTCGATGAGAGATGGTGAAGGCGGCAGGAATGATCCTTCGGGGGAGAAGAGAGTGTCTGATGAGGTTGAAGTTGGTTCAGGTACGAGGAAGCGCGAATCGATCCATGTTGGCGGACTATGTTCGAGGAGTGAGAGAGAGATACACCATGATCCCTGCCGGGGTCCGTCACGGCGCCTTGACGATTCAGCGATCAAGAATTCCAATCTCCACATCCGAGCTGGAATGAGAATATAAGAAAAAAAACTGCCTGGAGATTGGGTAATTTACCTCTTGCGATGAAATCAAGCTGCACGCGTTTCGAGATGAGCATGCGCTTCTGGAAATGTACAATTTCAAAGTTGACAGTGAATGCTCCTTCATCGCCAGCGACATTCTCAACCGCAATAGCATCAGGCGGAATGGTCGCGCCTAGCAACATCTCGTCCGTCCCCGAGAGCGGCGAAAACTCGGGAGACATCCTCAGCCGCTGAAAAAGCAGCTGATCCGAGGTCAACAGACACGCGTGACGGATATCCGCTATTGTATTGGGATTCAGCGGTGTCGCGTAGGATATGAGGGCCGTCAGGAGGTCTGGGACCATTTTCGCATGCTCCTCGTCATCCGGGGCGCGTTTCACGATGGCCCAATACATGGGCGTGTGCCCCTCGATGGACTTTACCTGTAGAATGTCCGACAACGTCAAATCATACCCTGAGCACGCCTCTGCACAACTTTCGAGTATCGCCAAGGACGCCGCCTCGTTCTGGTTCTGCTCCTTGACCAAGTCGCGGATTAATCCAAGAACCGTAGTCTGTACCTCGCGTGTCGTTCTAGACGTCATGAAGCCAAACCACGAGCTAGATGCTTTCCCTTTCCCTTTGACGTTGGACGAAGAGGGATAGCTCCCACTTGAAGTGGGACTCGGAGGAGTTAAGGAAGCAGAGAGACGAGAATGCGATACTGTAGAGGAAGAATTTACAGGTTGTAGATGTTTCTCGTCGTGAGTCAGATTTGTGCTCGCTGTCTCGTAGGATGGGGGGCAGTCAAGCGGCGTCGGGTCGTCAGGTAATGGCTGTTTGACAATTATCATCCTGAGCGCCTTAGTTGACACACACGCAGATCTCAAAGCTTTGGTATGAAGCAGAAATCCTAGAGAAAGGAAATGCTGTGAACTACGGAAACAATATTACGCGGCACAGCCATTCCCATCATCGCCCTGATACGATCACGTGAATATTTGGCCGTTATTCTCAGCTTTAACGCGTATTTAGAGTGGAAGCAGCTGTAGCCGGGCGACAAGTAAAGCGACTATGCCAGATTTTCAGTGACTTCAAGTTCTAGCGGGAAGCGAAAAAGAAGCAAGTGATAAGATAATTTAATTATCAATTAAGCTTGATTTGTAATGAAAGTTAATTTTCGCTCAAAAAATGTTTTTCCCGCAGCACCCTTCAGGCAGATGGCCTCGTTCTTTAGAGCATACAAGTTCGCTTCATATATATCCTCTGTGCTCCGGCCACCCTTCTGAATGAACATCCATATAGTGCCATCCTCATTCGTCGACCACT
>QFEW01004293.1:0-31074 GCA_003316525.1 Termitomyces eurrhizus | reverse complement strand
TCCGTAGATCAAGTCCGCATCGTAAGGGCGTCGCTTTCCCGGAAAGCCCCCGATTCAGCGGAACCTGACAGGTGGATCAGCCACAAATTAGGGTGCTACCTCTAAGCTGGCTCATTCTGCTGGGCTACCCAAAAGGAAAAGTAAAAATACAGAAGCAATCTGATCACTAGCATATGGACCACATATAGTTCCTTCAGTTTTCTGCGCCTGTTAGTATAAGTTTGATATTGTTGTTTGCCACGTTCTGATACCTTGTTTTTTTTTGTTTTACTGAACTATATTGTACTGTTTCTGCTTACATTACTATGTTTGACTACAAAATATGGTGTGATGTAACAAATTGATATTATTTTCAATGTGCCAGTGGTCTTGTGTAAGAGTGTCATGGACTGATAAAACTAACTTGGTATGATCTTTGTATTTATTAATATTATAGCATATATTTACTGTTTGACTGTTTTACTGGCTGAAGATTGTGTCATCTGTTTTGTATAACTAATCCTTGTTGTTTGAATTTGTCCATAGTTAATCCAATGTCAATCTAAATATGGGCTGCTATTACATATATATTTTTATTTACTGAAAATATTGATTTTTTATTTTATACATATATATATATGTGGCGTGTTAACACCCCCAAACCTCCATCTTGTCCTCCCTCCTGCCCTCTCCACATACACATGTACTTTCTGATATTTTTGTTATATGTCTGTGACTTCTCTGCATTCTTGCTTATCAAATGAGGCTTTTGTGTCCTGTTTTTGGTTCACTGATGCACTGCTATCACATGGAGATCTTGCTACCTGCTATAGACAAGACATGGCAATCTATATGAGTAAACATTGTTGACTTGTTTATTGTTAATGATACCATAAGTACAGTGGCTCAAAAAACTGTCCCAATGTTTCATACTTTTTGAAAGATGACATTGGCATGAAGGATGAGAAGTACATAAAATCCTAATTAAATCATGTAAAATACTATGGCATTGTAGCTACAAAATGAATCTAGGTTTATATAATCAAGATTAAAACTGATAGAGCAATAGCCATTTTAAAATATTCACTCATTGGGACAGTTTTTTGAGCATCTCTAATTTAGTATCTAGTACTTTGTACATCCTCCATTTGCCTTGATAACTGCTTGAATCTTTCTAGGCATGCTTATTATTAGTCTTTGGCATATCTCTGGTGGTATTTCATCCCACTCCTTTGCAACCCTCTCCCATATTTCATGCACACCATAGGAAGGTGTTTCATACTGCCTAAGCTGCTCCTTGAGGTACTCTCAGAGATGTTCAATAGGGTTGAGATCAGAGGATTGAGCTGGCCACCAAAGGACATCAAAGTTGATGTCCTCAAACCACTTGTCAGCCCTCTTGGAGTTGTGTTTGGGGTCATTGTCCTGTTGAAATTAGTGGGCACCCTCCTCCATCCTCCAACTTCTCAAAGCTCTTCTTTGCTCACTCCATCATCCAAAATTTCATAGTACTGCTCTGCATTCATGATCTCCACCACCTCCACAAGCTTTCCTACCCCATTTCAACACATACAGCCCCATACCATGAGATTATTCCCCTCCTCCATGCTTCACAGTAGGTGTAGTTTTTTGGTCTAAAATGCCTTCTCCTTGTAGCTTCCATGCATACTGCTTCCCATCTGATCCAATCCTGTTAATCTTTGTCTCATCTGTCCACAACACCCTTTTCCAGTCCTTTATAGTCCAGTTCTGATGCTTCTGAGCCCATTGAAGCTGTAGTTGTCAATGTCTAGCTTTGAGCATAGAAACTTTTCTCTTGGTAGCAGACCAATACCCCTTCTCCTTCAACACATTCTGGTCAGTCTGGGAAGAGACAGGGTTGGAAATGATGTTGTTGATAAAATTGGTGGCCTGGACAGCTGTATCAAGTCTTCCAGTTGAGATTTGTCAAACAATAGCCTGTTTATCATGTAGAGTAAGCTTAGCAGGACAGCCTCCAGGATGGTTTTCCTTGTCCATCTCCAACTCTCTACCAATCCTCCCAATAGTAGACTTCCCTAGACTAGTTTGAGCCCCAATCTGATGCAGAGAATACCCTTTAGCAAGAAGAGAAGCAACAGTAGAGTGTTGTGCAGGAGAAATAGGTTTCATGCTGGTGGTTGAAGGTCAAGATGTGGTTCAACCAGCTTGAACTACTCCCAAATATATCTAAACATGGTCACATGACTTTATTTATATTCCCACATGCAACCTACTCTTTATTTCTGAGTAAAATAGGGATAAACCTGAAAAATCAGAGATGCTCAAAAAACTGTTCCAATGAGTGAATATTTTGAAATGGCCATTACTCCATCAGTTTTGATCTCAATTACATAACCCTAAATTTATTTTGTAGCTAGAATGCCATAGTATTTTACATGATTTAATTAGGATTTTATGTACTTCTCATCCTTCATGCCAATGTCATCTTTCAAAAAGTATGAAACATTGGAACAGTTTTTTGAGCCACTGTACATGCTGTTGTCGTTTTGTAGCTGGATAATTACAGAGGAAGCTATGGTTTCTCCTGCCCACAAAGATGATCAGTATTCTCTGTTTTGTGCTCTTATGGTGGGAAATAATGTGCCCATGATATCTGAAAAGATCCTGACAGATGCTTGATTTTAGATTCTTATAGCCTATCATGTTGTGGATGTATTTGAGATGATGAATGGGGGGGCTATTCAGAGACCCTTTTCATCTGGTCTCATAGTTGACAACTACAAAGCAGTATGTGTCATTGTTTCTATTGGCTTTTATCAATTGGTCAAGTACAATATTTTATGTATTACTTAGCATATGGGAAGCCTTAATAATATTCCTGCTCTACTGGAGAGATCTCAGAACACCCTAAACTCTTATATATATGCACTTTGATCCAAGGTGTGTAGAGATAAACAATTTGACTCTTCCATGTATTATTTATCAGAAGGTGGCCTCTTGATTTGTTTATATTCAAGTCTCACTCAGCACATTGGAAAAAAAAATGTTGTCACTACACTTATCAACTTGACCTCTGCAGCCCTGTATTTGTGATGTCTTCTTAAGATATATTAATATCTATATTGTATATGTATTGTTAATGCTGAAAATATTGGTGCTCATATCAGGGAAATTTATTTCTGCCTATGAACACTGAGTCTATTGAGAGTATAATAGTTTCCAAATATGATATTTTTTGGTTTAATTGTTATTTACATCTTAGATTTTGATAGTGTGGATCAAAGAATGACCAGTCTGGACTCATGCATATTTGCCAAGTTCATGATTTAGCTTCTCAAGGTCACACAGCTGTTCTTCATAATTCTTTATATATTGTGTTGGCTATATCACCTCTCATGTTACTCAATCTTTGTGAGTATAATGAAGTGGGTATGAAGAAAACAGTATTTAAGGTGTGATTGTTTTCTCGCATGCCATATTGATAGTTAATTGTATTGTTAATATGGTAGTTATGGAATCATATAGAAGGGCTAGAATGACCTACTGCTGTAGTGGAAGCGGATCAGGCATTGTAAAATGTGTTGTTTTCTGCAGCTCTAAGAAGGAACCTCCTACAGAAACTCAGATCTGCATTTCAACATCTGGAGGGGATGGTGAGAGATGCTGTGCTTCATTGGCTGAACCTCGTAAACAGGTTTTTACATGTCTCTGCTATCCTATCTTTGCCATCTGATGTAATTAATCAGCTCAATATGGTGGTATATTCCAATGTTTTACCTTTTCTTGACAATTTTTTATTTCTAACCTCACTAACCAGAAGCGCTTCTGGTACCAATATTCTTGTGCCCAACAATTTCTATTTGTCTGGAATTATGTATGATAATGAGTTCAATAATAACGGGCTTTATGATAAAAATGTGTATCTTTCTCAATTTGCTAGTAGCAATCCATATCATTTACCTATCAATGATAACAATTCTTGCAATACTCGTAGGACACATATGTTACCTTTACAAGATACTACCAACAAATTATTCAATGTCAATGTCAATGCTAGCAGTAACAATATGAGCAAGTCAACAAACAAACTAGACAACTTGGTGGGTGTGATGCGGCAGATGGACATCCATTTTTTGTGTCTTCTTCTTTATATTCTCTCAATGATCAGGATGATTCTCCTTCTGACAGGCCCACCAATGTTGATATTGATAGAAGAGATGCACTTAGTAGAGGTGGCGCTAGCAATGATGATCAAAACATACTCAATATTTCCAGCATTAACTTGTTATTCTTTGACAACCTCATTATTTCATTGAATGAAGAATCTGTGGTTTTGATTTTCAAAAGTAATGTATTGAGGATGCGGTCATGAAGATCTGATAAACCAAGTAATTGGCCATTTATTCCTTCTTCTAAAAAGAAAAGATGAGCATGCAAGACCATTAAAACAATCGAAAATATGCATGATGACGGTATCAACAGGACATGGCCTACCAAACACATTTCTCATGTCCTCATTGATTTGACTCTTGATATTACTATATGTAACTCGTTATATATAATTACTATGTTATTTCACTGTATGACGTATAACATCAAAACTTGGAGTTTGACAATTCTGATATTAATGTATCAAATAATGTTGTATTTGTGACACAAGTGAAAGTCTTGTTGAGTATGCAATTTATGGTATGAACTGCACATCTCAGTTTACTCCTAAGTTCCATGTAAGTACTGTAATCTGTATCTGTAACTGCTACTAAATACTCTACAGTTAAAAGAGAATTTGCAATAGTTTTACTCACTCTACAAATTGGTCGTTACAGGGTTAACTAGACCGATGTTTATCAAGATTGCTTCTATAAATGAATTGATGGACTCCACTAATACCAGCTTTTTAAAATATCTGACCGACCACGCTGCTATATTGATCAAAGGCATCGACCATGTAGACAACAGATTTACCGGTGCAATACTGACCTCTGTCTGCAACATATACAGTGTTATTACTATTCATGGTATGCCTTTTTGCATATTCTTGCATTCTATTACATATACTTACATATGATAGATTTTATATTGCTAGATATTCAATGTACATGTAGAGGTTTTTCTATTGATATGTTCACTGCTGTTTTATTTGCAGAACTATGAGCTCTGAGCACTCTTAATATATCTGCAGTACATGATTCATTTCCTGTCTTATCTATGTCCAGTGATTGGTTTATGTGGTTGCAAGTAAATGGTCAATCCTTATATTGCAACTTTTCCAACAATTATCTGATATCTGACATGCAGTAGACAATAGCATTGACCAGATCTGCCTATCATTACTGGCATATTGGTTCTAACAGATATGATACTTTCTTATAGGTAGAAACAGGCTTCAAGTTACTGTATATTGCATGACCAAAGTTCAGATCTTTTGAGGATTTTGCTACCATATTTATTTTTATAGATAAATATGTAATGCATAAGGTAAACGCTGACTTGTGGAATACTGAAGTGATTGTATTGAAACCTGATGATATTTTGTGAGTGGTGCCCTTATGTTGCTGCATGGAATATCTGACTAATCCTTCGTGCATCCTAACAGGCCACTTTGTGTTGTGACACCAATGCTTTCCATATGTATTGGAGGTCATTATTATCTAGCGACCACTCTCGCTGATTCTGTTATTAGTATGTATTATCATTTTATAGATAGTTGAACACTTGCAAATGCTGATCATGGAACGGCTTCTCATTCTATACTGGTTTGCATGCTCACACATTACTACTGGTATATAAAGAAACTTTTTGAAGGCGACCTAGGTAAGCATATGATATTGACTTTTAATTTTTAGTTTATTTATTTTATTTTTATTTTTTTTAAATATTTAATTTCTTGTAAACCAGGAGTATCAGCATGTGCCAGATTGAGATATCTGGAAAGGCATACTGTCTATTTTCTCATTGTGCAATTATTTCAAATTGCATAGTGCTCTTATAAATTGGAACTACCTATTTAATACAGATGTTTGCATGTTTGAATCATCTATCAAAAACTGCTCAAGAGCCTACAAAATTGTGTACTGGTACTTCCTTTATTATATTTTTTGCAGGCCTGGTGATTCTTTAAATGGTTATAAAGCATTTTAGACTATTTACTTCATGTTTTTGGCTTGTCATGCTCATTTGCTTGTTCTACTTAAAAGAGCTGCTCATGTATTGGAAATACAAGGTGAGGTTGAAGGGCTGAATACCTCTTCAGTTTGGATAGCAGTGTGCAAATGTATATGTGATGGGCCTGCATAGGATTATTTCAAAACTATAATAGCCAGTTCTTTTGATTAACTATTTTATTGGAACAGCCTGTCATACACTGTAGAAAAATCTACTTGTAATGCATATAGTGCGCTACAGTGTTGTCAGTATTATATTTTTATTGATTTATTCATTTATATATAATAGATTGTCTTTATTTCAATGGTTTGGTTTACGGTAATAAGAAAACAGCATCTGAACTTGGGTACTCTCTATTGCACATCACCTAGATTGGAACAATTCTAAAGATGATGACGTTTACAAAACCCTTGCATACAGCAATGGAGACAATTTTGACGATAACTTTAAGTCTCTTAATAATGCTGTAGATGAACCGTATTTGCATCAGTCTTTGGGCCACGAATCCTTGACAGAAGAAACTGTTTTGCTATATAATCATTGTTTGACTGCAGAATCTGCCTGAAATATTTACAAATGAGATTGTTTATTTTTAACTGCTTCAGAACACACTCGTCGTCAATATATATATTTATTGTCGTAACATATCTGTATTAGCAAGTGCTTACTCATTTAACTATTGTAGTCCATCCTAGAATTGCATCTTTCAACTCCTGAAACTATATTATTATGCTACATATGTGTGTGTATGTATTGTTTTTTTTTTTTGTTATTTTTTATTAAAAAAATACACCAATATATAGATATGGTACTATTTCCTACTGCACATTTGACATGCCTTCTCAGTCAGCACTTTCTGATGTAGCAACTATTATAGCTCTATTATATGTAAACTTTTGCCAGTTCCTCTTTAATTTTGTAGTGTGAGATATACAAGGTTTACCTAAAGAAAAATATACAGAAACTATTGAATCTCTTCTCAGCGACAATTTGAGAATTTGTCATTCTTGTTGCATTTGCCACATAATTCCATAGTGAACTACAAATAATTTCTTTATTGATCTGAATAATGCATGCCAGATCCTGAAATATAGATGTATTCTAGCTTAAACATAGCATACAAGTGCTTTTAAATTTCCTGCTAACTTATTTCTCCTTATTGCTATATTGTTTGCTCAGCGTTGATATTATATATATTTGATATATTCAACTTTATTCATTGTATTATTTGTATTATATAAATGTTAAATATTGTTTTATAGTATACAGTGGCATATGTCTGTTGATATATCTATATTTAGTTTTTTTATGTAGGTATATAACATTATGATACATCATAAACTTTACATGCCATATAGACTGAATATTTATTGGTTGTCTATCTATATGCTTATGTAATTCTTAATAATGGGTCTTATTAGTCATCTATACTGATGCTTATGTAATAACTACTAACCTATTACGCTTCAATGATTATTAATATGTGATCTACCACTTTTTTTGTCAAACAATGGGCTAGGATTTATCTGCTCCTTGTATGTAGTTTATAAGTCCTTGTTATATCTGCAAATGCATATAATATCAGGTCAGTTATATCTTATATTTGATGTATTATATACACACTTAACTGAATGTGATTAGACACTCTTTAACTGATGAAAAAACTGTTGAACTACTTTATACAGTACACAATATTTCAAATTCAACCTGCATGCATTTGAAATGTAATGTATCATGCATGTGACTTACTAATGGTGGCTCTGCACTTCTTATAGATTTACGCACCCACTGTATCATCTAATGTGATTATGCTGTAGTAAACTAGCACTACTCTTATGATGCCCTTTTATGTTACATGTATTCATGGCTATATATATATTCAGACACCTTTCACAGTGTTTGCATATTAATCTATACATTGTGTCAATTAAACAGCGGTTTATTTATCTAGATGAACAAATGTATAATCAACAGTCTCCTCATAGTTACATTAACATATACAATTTGCTATACCTTTGGATATATGTTTGCTGATTTTGGACTGATATGCACACTGATAGGACCCCATACAGGATCAGCGCATCAACGGCAGGCTACGGCAACGCGGCACAGGCTCGGGATACCTTAGCGCATGCTAACTAACCAATTTTGGCAAGATTTGATGGCCGTATACGGCAAGAAGCAGATCCAATCAGTGATAGCGCCAACGGCAGACAGAATGACAACTGACAGATGGCATCAGTCACTGATGACAGCGCTTAGCGAGAAGCCTGATGATCTATCAAAACTGATGGACAGCTTGGTGTTTGACCTTGGCATTTGACACCGCTTAGTGCCTCGATTTGGCGCCTGACATTGCTAAGCATTTTGGACAGACAGAAGGGTGATGGATTGATGGTTTAGCACCGCAATCTGCCGCCTGCTGTCGCTAAGGGTCTTGAATAGACGGTAGGGATCTGAAACCATTGGAGCTACCCCTGTGAAATTTTCTAGTTTACCGCACTTTGGCAATGGTTGGTCACTGGCGACAGTGAACTCATTGTAGTATAAAAAGTACTTACCGACTTGTACATACCTATTGAACAATAGACCAGAGTTTCCTGCTCCCCTTTCTTCAGTCTTCCTTACGCTCAAGATTTCATTTACGGTCGGCAACGTCAAACTCATCGGCCATTGCAGACTCTCGCTAGCGCTCAACACACTCATGCCTTGCAGCTACGGCAGGCATTATCAACGCTTAGACTTCGCTAAGCTTATCGTGTTCTTGCCACTAACATTGCCGTGTTCGCTTACCGCTTCTTCATAGGCGCTTTACCTTAGCGCTTTACACTTGCCGACTCCCTTACCAACTTCACTTTATTTTCATAGGCGCGTTCTCTGGGACCTGCCCGGGACTCTTCAAATCACTTATAGCACGCCCAATGCAAGCTTTTGATACGGTAACACTATAGTTATATTTGTTACTGACCAAACTTTGGACGTCATCAACACTGCAAGAACATGTTATGCTTTATGAGTTCTGTTAATCAGAAGACATGTCTTACAGCATGATTTTGCAGTTTCTTTAAGGACTGTATGTTTAGCACTGGTATATTTTGACTTGCTGTAAAATATGGCCTGTGTAATGCTGCAGTAATAGTATATTTAATTGGAGATGATGTTGACAGCTAGCCATCTTTTGTTTATGTACTCGCACTCAGGCACATAATTTTTACTATAGTGCATGCATATAATGTACTCCATCCATTGTTCATCTTACAAAACTATGTTTGTACACTCCACTACTCAAATAGAGATGTATCGCGTTATATACTTCACTTTGGTGGTAACAAGTTCTATTCATTTCTTGTAGAGGCAGTTAGTCTATATGTGTCTGCTAGTCACAATCATGTACTGGTAGGTTGGATGTTCAAATATGTTAATTATGTAGATGCCAGCAGTCTTGTGTTATATCCTGTAATGAAAGGCTTTGTGCACGTGCAAATACTTGTATGAGAGTTAATCAACCACTTGTCTATAAAAAATATTCATCTAGTTGTCTGCATGTATAGCATCAGTATGAGTAGTTCTATACTGAAGAAAGAATTACTCTGTAAGTTTGATGGTCATAGTTGCCCATTGTATATCATTAACACTATAGTGTTATAGTCTAAACCAGATAAACAAACCAAAGATGCAGCATGGCAGGCAATTATCTGTTGTACATATAAACAGAGATGATCCTCATATTTTTGTCATCACGGTACTCATAGACATACCCATAAATCCACATGCATTAAACAAAACATTGCTGTACCTTTTGAACAAGAATACCTAGATCTAGATGAAAGTGTAGTATTTCTATTATATCCACTTAGTAAGTTGCAAACTATGGATATTGTAGGAAATTTTTGTTCTAGCACAGAACAGAGATATGTAAAGGAAGCAGGTTGTGCAGTATATAGTCTCTTACATCTTGTAGCCAATATCAAGAGTATAAAAGATTATCTAGACATACTCTGCATTTCAGGAGTTACCAAAATAGAACAATTATCTGATACAGATTGTGTTAGAGAGCTGAGAGGACTGGTAATTGATCACTTGTATAAACATGTTTGTCAATTGTGCAGACAGCAATTGTTCAATGGGCTGATTCCAAAAAATACGCTAGCCAATAGCTTTTAGATTGGCCCTATACCTGATGTGTTAAAATGCCTTAATTGAATTGAACAGATATTAGTTGCTAGGATAAGAAAGTCCTTGTATTATGCTCATGTTTCAGCCTTTGGTCTAAGCAAGATGAAGGCACATCTTATTGCTTTTGAGTCACTTATTCAGAAGATATACCAAGTACTTCCACTTCCTGTAACCGACCTCAATAATGTGATTGCAATTTTATTTTCTGGTTCTTGCAAGCCATCTGCTAAGGAGTTACAGAGGCTACCTCTGCTTATAAGCAGGAGAAATAGTTGATGTGCATTAGAATGGCTCAAACTTAACCATTCTTTATATAGCAATTTGAAAATATTGTACAGCAACTTAGAGGGATGTCTTGAAGATGTTCTTCCTATGTCTATTGTTTATTGCCAGAGTGCTGACAATGCTGGTATAATAGATCCATCTGTATATGAAGATAATAAGAATTCTAGTGTAAATGTAGGCAATTGCCCCTTTGTTGTCCATGGCCTCATCAGTGATGCTTTATCAGCCAAGACTATAGACGAACTTAAAGGATTTGCAATGCAACATTGGATGTCTAACAAAAAGGCTCTGCATATTGGTCATTCTATATATTTCAAGAATACATTTGGTAATCTGGATTTGTATCTGCAGATGTTTTCTTGGCTGTTCCTCTATGGTTTGGATGGTATAGGCAGTAACAAATGCAGTGTATCAGTGCATGCTGATGACGCCAACTGTGGTTGGATATGCCGGACATATATGCAGTACAATGCCGTCTCCAGCGCTTGGCATGTGTAGTTGTGAGGAGTCCTGACAGAGTCCCAGTATGCTCGAGCAGAGGTAATAGAACGATGCACTGGATTATAGCACCTCGGAGGCTACCTGGCAGATAGTAAGTGTCGTAGCTTAAACAAAGATATAAAAAAAAAGACAAGTAGCACAGCGTATTGTGCCCATAGGTAGCACCGTAAATGACAAAGATGAGATAGACGAGGCTAGCGCCTGACTTAATAATGAAGTCAGAGAAAGCTAGCGTGATTTGAATGCTGAGTGTAACTTGGTGCTCAAGGGGTTATGATTTATTGTTATATACATGTAAAGTAGCTATTTTATATACTATGCGCTACTGTATTTGCCAAAATAAAAGTCTATTTGCGGTGCTACCTCTTAGCGCCTCTCCTCATAGTTTTCTCTAATGGCAACCTGTCAACGGCAACCTTTTGCACATGGATGATGGCAACCAACAGCATTATGACCCATGGCAACCAGCGGCGACTCTATATTGACTTAGAATTATACGAGTCTGCTCACTTTTACTATAACTCTGATTGGCCAGGCTGTTCCAGAGTATAATCAGAAAATCCTCAACAGATGCCATGAGCGCTAATATTAGTGCTACTCATTGTATCAGTTTTTGACAGGTCCAGATGTTAGATTTAAGTATATTCAGTTCCACCATCATCGATCTTTTTAGACTTCTGATTGAAGTGCCTCGTTTAATGGCAGCGCCTGCTGCTGGCTCCTTCTGGAAGTGATCAGAATTTAGTTAGAGTCCCCTCCCACCATCGTGTTAGCATTATATATTCTGAGCCTCCTTTGTCTTTGGGATAGGTGAATGGAGTGTGCTGAAGGCCTAGTAGCTGGCAGTTAGGGTAAATAGCTAAGTCCTGTAGTAGATTGCCAGAGCTAGAGCTGCTCTATATTCCCAACTGGTCGCTAGAGTCTTCAGTACGTCAAGTGTTAGTTGGCCTATAATGTTCCTTGATGCGCTCAGTCTGAGTAGAAGCCTATCATCTCCCTCCAACTGAAAAATTGACTGTCCTCAGTCAAACACTGTCATTAATTTGACTGCACTATGGTCTGTATGATGCCACCAGCGCCTTATAAAAGTTGTTTTCAGCACTTCACCTTCTCGTGTTTTTCTTTCTATCTTCTCAGCATGTCCACTACTTTTGATGCCTCTGCTCTTCGCAATTTCCTGGCTAAGGCCTTCTATTTATTCAATCACACTAAGTCTGTCGATCCTGCCAATATGCCACAAACTGTCCCTGGAATCATGCAGCTCTATTGGCGGTGGCTTGTTGTCTGCGGCTCTGACAGTTCCTGGGCATGGGGCGTCAAGATTCGTAAATAGTGCATGGCTCGGTACTGCAAATATGAGGGTGCCGATTGGTTGCAACCATTCATGGACTTGTTTGTAAGTTTTTAGGTTTGATTTTGGATTCGTGGCACTAAAGTTCAGTACCCATACTAGGCTCCTTCTCTGTCCAATGAGATCGATGCCTTGCTGGCCAGTACCAAGGTTGGCAAAGTAAGTTTCTCCTTTTCTTCCTCATGTTTCCTATGTTAACTCTGAGTAGTCGGTTGCTACGTCGCCCACCATCGCCAGTCTCCCTAGTGCTCTGTCAGCCTCTACTGTTCCTTCTAATCTGGCCACTCCTGCTGCTCCTGTCTCTGTCCTGCCTCCTCCTGTTCTTGATAGTCCTTTTTGTGGTGATGCTTCTCCCGCTTGTACTGTGCCCATCATCGCTTCTCCCACTTGTACTGCACCTCCTCATTCAGCCATCAAACAAATTGCTGTTATCTCCAGTGAGCCCTGGCCTGGACCCACTCATACTATTTCTTGCCTTCCTCTCTGCAACTTTGCCGTTGTTATTAATCGCATGCCCCCTGCTCTCACTAGCCCTCCCAAATGTACCATGCGTCCTTGTTTACCTGCCTCTAGTTCTTCTACTAACCTTGCTTCCCAGATCAATTTTCCTGCTCGTGTTGCCCCTTTGTATGTCGTAAGTGTTTCCTTTTAAGATTGCTAGGCTCTAGCACCTGATTGGGCCCTTCTTAGGCGTCCAACCAGACTATGTTTACTGACACGGAGCTTTGTGATTTGTTACGCCTTCATCGTGATACTACCATTATTGATACTGGCCTCCCAGCTAGTGTCCAAGTACTCGGCACTAAGAAGAAGGTTACAGTTGCGCCTGTGGAGCGTCGCACTTTTAAGGTGAAGATTGGTGCAGTAAGTGCTTGTTCATCCCTGATAGGTTGATGACGTCACTAACTTCTTTCTCAGTGCAATAAATGTTGGTCTGAGAACGATCCTGAGAGTTGCTGGTTTCCTACCACCTCTCTTCTCTGCTATCACTGCGATGCGTTGAAATGGGGCTGTGCCTTAAATGGGATTTGTACTCGTAAACGTGATAGAGACGCTATCATGCAATGAAATTATAAGTGCGCAGTCTTATTTTGTAATGCCTGGGCCTTCGTGCTGCAGCAACGTGATCTGGCCACTACTCATCAGCCCACTGTGATTAGCATTGCAAGCCTAGCACTTCTTATTATCCAAGATGGCACCACCATGGCGGCCCCCTTTGCCCGCTCTTCCTATTGTCCTGTTCCTTTGAAGTGTAAGCCCGTTGTTGCTTCTCCTAGCAAAAGTCCTGGTAAGTGCTGGGAGCTAGCGCCTGCTACTCCCATAGTCTTGTCTTCTACTGAGTCATCTACTGATGAAGGTGAGGATACCAAGAGGGATGCTGAGGGCAAGGATGACAATGAGGCTGGGCCTATTGTCAACACTGATGCGCTGTTGGTAGTACGCACTCTTCTGCTTTGCCTTACTCCTCTTATTGCTGCTAACCCTTATCAGAGTGGCCCCAGTGGTATTTGGTGCGTAGTTCTTATGTTTCTTTTTTTTTTGATAGCGCTAACCTCTTTGTTGCCGGGTCCCCTAATCCTTTGCTTTCCATCGTTGTGAATATCCCTCCTGCTGAAGATGTTGTAATGTCTGTTGCTGGCGCTACCCCTGCTCCTGAGCCTGTTGTAGCTAGTGCCTTTCCTGTCACTCTTCCCATTACCCTGTCTCTTACTCCTCCTTGCAGCCTTTCTTCCTTCCCCAGTACTCACGAGTCCTCCACCATGCCTGAGTCTGAAGAGACCTTAGTGGCTCAGAGCGAGCACTGTTGCTATTGGAGGTACTTGCCTTCTTATAGCATCTACCTTTCCTCTGCTAGGGCTATGTCCCCTAGCAATGAGTGCCATGAATGGACTTCTTGTGCTCCTGTAACCATTTGAGTAAGTCTGCATTTATTAGTTGGTTTGTCTTTTCTCTGACCTCCGCTAAGTTTGATCTCTTCTGGACTCCTCCCCCCACCATGCGTGTTTCTGGCGACGCCTACCCTTGGCTTGGGGATGAGTTCTCTTATCCTGTCACTCCTCTTCATCCTGCCGCCGATCTCCGCCAACAACTTCGCCATGTTGAGGATGTGACCGATGTCATCAGTAGCGAACTTGCCATCCTACAACCTCGTGTCTCCACCTTAGTGTGCTGTGAGCTCCTCCTGCTTGAGCTTCATGACAACATCACTGATGCGCTTGAGTGGCAAGTGAGTAATGCCATTCAGGATGGGGACTTGCTTCCTTTGGGTGATTCTGCTCCCTCCAAGTCTGATGCATAGTCGCTGGCCCGTAGCACTTCAAATTTTGTGGACTTTGTAATTTTTTGATATATAGTTTTTTGATAGCCATGCTAAAAATAAATGCTCCCCCCTTTGTTCTGAAATTGTCAGTTTGTAAGTAATCAAATACAAAATAAAAAAAAGGAGAAACGCTCAGTAAATCATCATAGTATAGAAAACCCCTATTACTAGTATGACCCAATAGCCAATATCGTGCCAGCCTAGGAAGAAATAGGTATCGTCTGTAGAAAAATAAGTCGATTCATGCGAGAAGTTTTAATGTATAAGAAATAGAGTGCCACTGATTGCTTGTGGTTATTTGGTGATGGTGGCTATAAGCGCTAGATCTTGAAGGTTAACTTCCTCTTTGTGCGACCTAAAAATGAGTTAAGCCAGTAGCTTGAAGTATTTTATGGGTTCTGGTGCTGTTAACCCGATCAGTATCACATCATGCCAGAATCTTCCCTCCTTCTTGATGATCCCATACATGTTCACTGTCCTGTCATTCTAGATTGTCTAGAGCTGTTTCTTGCATTAATGCCTTCTGGCAGCTTTCTGCACAAGAACAGTAATATCATGACCCTGGTGCGCAGATACCGTCTCCTGCTAGCAGCATCTGAAGAGTGGATGATTGACTTAGATCCTGACTTAGTCACCATACGTCCTCCATTAGTGTGCGTATTGAGCCATGCTCATGTGTTTTGTAGGAGCCTGTTACAGGTACCGTATTGAGTCTACACAGCCTTCTTCAGGAGACCGGGAGTTTGGTTAGTGTCTGTCTCTTCTCTTCTGACCTTAGATTGCTAATTCCTTGACGCTTTTTAAAGCCTCTCATGGCTCCCTCTGCCTACTCTTGTTAATCGTAGAGCCATGCTCTTGTGCATGATAATCATTCCCTTTATGGCTTTAGAGTCCTACCCAGATGAGGACAGGTGGTACTCATCCCTTGCTCCTTCCACCGCTCCTCCAGGTGCTTCCTGTGTTCCATTTATGGGAGCTCCTTCCATGCCTCCTCCTAGCACTCTGGTGCCTCCTCCTCCTGGCGCTCCTCCCATGCCACCTAGTGCTGCAGTGCATCCTCCTTCCAGCGCTCCTCCCACCTATAGGCAACACAAGGACTGAGTCAAGGGTCCTCGCTGTAGATCCTCCTCACTATCATAGCTTTTGTAGCCAAACTCAGTTTGCTAATCCATTTTGTATCAGTACCACTCATTTATTTATTCTTTTATGATTGTCATGTTGCCTAAGTCTGATCAAGGAGGGCGCTAATGGCTAGCGCCTCATTTTTCATATGCATTTATTGCTCCTCATCTTCATCCAGAATAGTCTCGCCATCGTCCACCAACTCAGTCTTTTCAAGTTCTCAAAGTTTGGCCATGTCAATATCCAGTGCCGATAAAGGTAAAGAAATGTGTTTGCGCGCTAAGTAGAGAATGAGTCAGAACACCACTACCAGTCGATGCAAAACTAAGCTGTCCAACTTGCAGAGTATGTAGGCACCTCCTCTATTGCAGAAAACTACTATGAGAGGTCCTAGATACCAAGGTCACATCTTCTTGTTATGAGTAACTTCAATTTTTGAGTTGCGCATTAGTACTAAGGCGCCAGCTGTAAAGTTGTAGTCCTGGATAGTAGTGCTATGCTTGCTCTCGAATCGCAATGCGGCCTGTTGTATAGCTTGAAATACCACCTCGTGTAAACGCTCGAGATCCTCCATGCATCGTTGTAAGTCAATAGTGCACCTAGCAATCAAATTGGTAGAAGAAAGTATTGAGTTGGGTGGAGGTTGTAGGTATGTTGCTTCTACAACGTTAGCTGGAAGCAACGGATGGGTGCCAGTTGCAGCATAGTAAGGAGAACAGCCCATCCTTTTCCATACAGTAACCTGTTCAGACCAAAAGACCGAATATGTCACTTCACTCCAGCGACCTTTGTCACCATCTACCGCCTTGAATAGTGCCTGTCAAATGTTGAAATGCGGCCTTTCCACTATACTGTTAGCGTGTTTGTTGTATCCTGAGACTTGAATATGCTGTATATTGTATTTCTTCACAAGGTAGGTAAGCACCTTGACTTGACTATAGGCGCTCCATTGTCTGTAACAATCTTGTGAAGAGCTCCCCATCTGCAAATAACATCTTCGAAGAGCTACTTAGCTATAGCGTTGGTATTTTCTTGCTGGAGCATATGGAACTCTGGCCAATGTACCAAGAAACATCTTCTCTTGGATGATGTACTTGTAGCGCCCTGACTTGGGCATGTGCATAGTGTCAATATATATCTTTCCGAACAATGGTGCTGGAGTTGCTACTGTAGGAGGAATGAGAACTTGGCACATCTGCTGGATTTGGCAGAGATGACAAGTGCAAATATACCATGTGATATCAGCGCTAACTTGAGGCCACCAAAAACATTCCAATAGATTTGCCCGCATTGTGTAGAGTCCTTGGTGTCCCAAGTTGTCATGCATAGCATGCAGAATTCTGATTCTGTTGTCAGATTTGATTACCAATTTGTGAGCACCAGCCCTATTCCATCGCCAAAGCCGATCCTCAACTATAAAGAAAGTCGTCATATATTGAATAAAGGTGGCGTATTCCATATCTGTAAGGTCTGATGGTCAGTGCAAATCCTGTAGCTACTTCCTAATCTGATCAACTCATTGGTCTTCTGACTTAGCCTTGGCACTACGAGGTACCACTGCATATAGTAGGTTGTGACTATCTTCCTGTAAGGGTCTGGGTTCCTCGACTATCTTTAGATTGTTAGATGGCTTAGCGACGTTATAGATACTGGCCATGTAAAAAGTCAATGGAGCCTGATACGGTTTAGGTTGATATGGGATGATAGAGTGTAGCTATGTCAAGATAGGTCGATCTTTGCAAAGGGCCAAAATAGGTAATTGAATAATATGTACAAAACCGTGCAGCTGGTCAATCCAGTCGTCAAATACATCATTGTTGCTTTCATCTAGCGCTTTATCTTCTGGCTGCCTAGTCATCTAGATAGTCTATCAGGTCTGTGAAACGCATTTTTGACGTGCATGAGCTCGAAGTGAAACATTAGTATTGCTACTACCCAGCGATTTATGCTAGCCAAAGGTTGAATGTCTGGATTCTGGAGCATTCCTTTGATGTAGCATGCGTCGACTTTGACAATCAGGTTTTGAACCCCAATAAGATACATGCGTAGCACCTGAAACAATTGAAACAAGCCGTATAACTCCAGCTTGGGCTGACTATAGCATGATTCTCTGTCATTAAGGGTAATCGATCCGAAGCAATTGTAGCATCTGATTTTTTGATTTGCACCATCATATTGACATAAAAAGAAGCTGACCGCAATGTAGGAGGTGTCAACAGCAAGTATAACGGGATCAGAAGTAGTATAATCAATGGGTATCAATGGCTTCACTTCCTGTAGCGCCTTCACTAAATCCTTTTGGACGTTAATTTGGTCGGGTCCGAATTTGAAGGGGACCCCAGAACAAGTTAAGCGATTAAGCGTGTGCGCCCAATGTGAAAAATGGTGTATGAACATGCACAGCATGCCTACTGTGCCTAGAAACATGCGAACTTTCAAGAGGTTATGGCAGACTCCCCACTTCTCCAGAAGTGCTAATTGGCTCTCCTCAGGAATCCTGCCCTCTGGCATGCAAACATGCCCTAAAATTTTCAATTGTAGTGTGCAAAGAACCAGCTTGTGTCCTGAGAACATTCCACTACAATACTTCATGCGCTGGAGCACTCAGTTAACCAATTGGAAGAAGTCCCATAGCGCCATGCAAATATTGGAATTTTCCGAGTGCACTTTGGGCTTGCCATTTATAAGGCACCAATCTTTTGGGCTCTTAACGCCTACATCGTTGATAAAACTAAGCACATGGTAAGGTATTTTGGGTTGTAGAATAAACATAATGTTGTCGTGGAATATGGGTACCAAATTTGTTCATCCCATGGGAAGTGTAACCAGTCATAGCACCCTAAATGGCATTTGGAATGTCATCAAATCGTGAGAGGAAGGGTGAATTAAGCGCTCGTTGTAGCCAATATACAGATTCAGGATAGCACCACATATTCTTCCCGTGAAAGACTCAGCAACATGATCAGGGAAGGGTGGTACCCCATTTTTTTTTAGTACACAAAACCATTGTGATCTATAGGCCGAATTGAAAGGCTCATAAACTCCCGCCGCTATCTTGGAGCGAATGATTTGGCAAACTTTGGCTTCAATGCCTGGCGGTATAGGTCAGTTATGCTTGGTCCAAGGTACGTGAGGTATTGTTGGTATAACCACTGGTGGAAAGAAGTCAGTTCTAAGTTTACCACATTCTGAATCCTCCTAAGCAAACGCTTTGTTTTGTTTTTGCATAATGTCGATTAATACATCTAGTTCTGCCGTCGATAGAAAGCCTGTATCATGGGCACTAAGGAATAGCACCCATCGTTCTTCTGTAAATCGTCTGGTAGGCTCAAAAGGTGGCAGATTCAGATTAAGTTCAGGAAGGGTCGCTAACAGATTGCCAATGATTTTTCTCTCAATGCGAAATTCCTCAGGTACAATGCTCGCTACCAGTTTCATTTTAAGCACTACTGGCTTGTACTTCTTTTTAACTTAAACCTCTTTGTGCTTAGAGGTACTGTTGTTAGCAAATGTATTATAAATGGAACTTTGGTTTCTAGCGAAACTGGATATCAAAGGTTTTTTAGAATCAGGAGTAGAAACGAAATAAGTGTCTGTCAAAAGATTTTCAGTAATATCGGACACGGTGAGGTATAAGTAGGATAAAGCTTTGCTAGTAAGTGACATAGAAATGTTCAAAATTTTATGGGCTAAAGGGGTATATGATATAAGGATTACTTGCCCAGTCCAATGATTATAGTCCAAGATAAGTGCTTCATCTCCATGATCCTCATCACTCATTTCCTCGATGGCACTGGAAAACACTCACAAGGCTTGTTGCTAACATAAGGTCACTTTCTTGGTCCTGGCTTCTGGAACCTTTCTCAGAGAAATGTCGGTACTGTTCTTCTGACCCCAGAATTAGGGTCGCTAATAATTAGCGTCGTTTCATCTTCAGATGTTGTCTTGACTACTGATCAATAGTAAATTGTATGCAGGTGATCTCAGTATATGAATTTGCAGATAGAATGTAAGGTCGCCAATAGCACATGGCACGTTCTAGGCCATTCTCAAGGATTGATCAATTGTGCTGTTAGCGCTCTGCATGTTAAGAATAATTGTGGGGTCGTAAATGATGCCCAGTTTGTTAGCGATATCGGCAGCCATTGAAATAATTTGTGATCCGCTGTCCACGATAGACTCTATTTCACTTTTTCCATCAACTGTCAGCATAATTGAGCGAATCATGTGAGAGTCTTGGGCCACAGTCAGGATGGCAGGATCATTGCTAGATCTTAGCAATTTGAGGTAGGTTTCAACCAGGTCAACAGACGTAGCTTCTTTGAGTGGTGCAGCCTCTTCCTTGATTTCCGGTACTACCGTCTTGGTTATGTATGCAAATCTAGGCAGCGTATCGTCGCATTTATCCACTGCTGTTACATTGTTAGCTACATTTCGTCAAGGAGTAACCACAGTATGCATTTGGTTCCTGACATCTGGCACCACACTGCATAACTCTCCTACTAATAGCATAACCTGACTTTGCATGATGCAATCAAAAACTACCTTAGACTTTTCCAGATTGTATATAGGTGCTGTGGGTCGATATCTCTCCATAGGTTTATCTGGCGCTCCGAAGTTGCGATTAAGGGGTGGAGCATAGTTGTCTCTGAGGCCAGCGTAAGGATGCAGCAGTGGCTCTGTAACGGCCGGCGCTTTGGTTGCTTTGGGTACATTGTTGTTAGCGCTAGAGGTTGAGGCTTTCGCTGGGGCAGGCCTGTCGTCACGCCCGATGGTCTATAATCTTTTAAAGGCTGCTTGTCCTTTTTGATCTCCATTCCGTTGAAGACCTGATTCTTTAGTGACTTCAGCTCCTTCTCTAGCATCTCAATTCTCTCCTCACAGGACAGTATAGGTCAGTCACTGATAGCGTTTAGCTAGAGTACTTTGAGTGCTTGTTAAGGAGTCGCCTCTGCTTCTGTTGTTGCCATGCTATTCAAGTTGCCTGTTGCTAAATTTCTGGGGTTCTGACATGCCACTTGTCAATGCATCCCTGGAACGTCTTATGCTCAGGATAAAGAGGAATGTTAGCACCCAAAGGTAAGACTAGTTTCCCATCCATTCTACGGCATGCCTTCTCTTGTCACAAATACTGTTCAAGGATAGCGCATCTACTCCTGGTCATGGTATGTCCTGCCTTGCTACAGAAATGGCAAAGTCCCATTTGTACGTTGTTTCTAGGTGCCGAGAGACTAGTTGAGATCAAAGTTTCCAGTTTATTCATGACATTAGTGACTGCATTGTTAACGGCATTTTCCAGATCCTCCTTCTTGACATACCCAGTCATTGGCAGTGCTAGGCGCTGGCAACTCTAGCTTGGGTGCCATTCCTCCATGGTCTGCACCAGGTCGCTGTAAAGATATACCTGTATCTGTGCCCTTTAATACCCACTTTTCTGCCTCAAAGACCTTTTCTATGTCATAGGGTTCCTCAGGGTGATGGTCATGCATAATGATATCCAAGCATCGTGCAATCTTAGTCCATAACGAGGTCAGAAATCCTTGTTAAAACAAATAGCGCTCCTCGTTCCCATATAACTTCCCATTTTGGATCAGCCATCTCGCTATCTGCTGGAAATCACGATAATAAGTTGATAACGCTCTTAGAGTATAGATCTCTGCCACAAAGGTGTCCTGTACTAGCTTCTGGATTTCCATTACCGTATAACATGTAGCTTCTTCAGCGCCAGGATATAAATGAATGATAGCCTTCTTCCATTTATTATAGGTAAAAGATCTTGGCACTGCATTACTGGTAAGTCCTTGGAACTTCTTCAAACCTGTCCATGATTCGGCTGTATTGTAGGAGACGTATCTGGTGGCGTATTTCTTTATCTGTGTATTGTCAGTCACATGGCAGTCACGTAGCAAATACTCCAACTCCTTGAAATACTGTGTTAGTTCACAGGGCTTTGTTTTGTCCCATTTTGGCGACAAGAAGTGGTTTTTGGGTGGCATGCACTGATTATTTGGCTGATCCATACCAGTAGGTGTGTTTGTCGAAGTAAGAAGGGTGGTGGTGCTCATGTTACTTAGTCTCGATGTCGTAGATACAGGCTCAGTTGGCTCTGAGTTGCTAGGTTCTGGCAATAATAATCTAGATAACTCTTCTAGAGGAGTAAGCGGTGTATAGTTTTTGTCTGCTAAGTACTCAAATAGTTGGAAAAAAGGGAAAAAGCTTTCAGCTAGGCTGTCTGGAGCAGCCTCAAGCTCCTGATCCAAAGTCTGTCTTGGTAGTGTGCCTGGTAAGTGTGGTGAATTGGTAGTGCTTGGTTCAAACATGCTCTCCAACAGGAGGCGGCGCTATTGCTGGGCTCGAGTTTCCAGCAGAATTCTGTCTCAGAAGAACCCCTTGTGGTGGGCTTCAAATTGATAACGCTGATAGGACTCCATACAGGATCAGCGCATCAATGGCAGGCTATGGCAATGCGGCACTGGCTTGGAATACCTTAGCACGTGCTAATTATCCAATTTTGGTGATATTTGACAGCTAGGTACGGCAAGAAGCAGATCTGATCAATGATAGTGCTGACAGCAGCAAGAATAACAACTGACAGATGGCATCCATCACTGACAACAGCGCTTAGCGAGAAGATTGATGATCTATCAAAAACTGACGGACAGCTTAGTGTTTCACCTTGGCAGCTGACATCGCTTAGTGCCCTGATTTGGCATCTGACATCGCTTAGATACTTTGACAGACAGAAGGGTGATGGATTGATGGTTTAGCATTGCAATCTGCCACCTGGCACCGCTAAGGGTCTTGAATGGACAGTAGGGACCTGAAACCATTGGAGCTACCTCTATAAAATTTTCTAGTTTACCGCACTTTGGCGCTATTAGTCACTTATATTCCTAACTGGTTGCTAGAGTCTTCAGTACGTCAAGTGTTAGTTGGCTATAATGTCCCTTGATGTGCTTAGTCTGAGTAGAAGCCTATCAACGCTCATAAAGCCAACTTGCTTATGTATTATAATAAATGCTTTCAAACAGATACTGGATTCCTATTTGCTGCTTTCAGCCATAAACAGGTAAAGACTGCTACTAGTAGAGGCTATTTAGCAACAGAATATGCAAACTTTAACGACATTTCTGACTGTCTTACAACTATCAATCCAAAAGTGTTTTCTGATCTTTCACAGAGAATAGCAGCTGAAAATATAGTGAAGCCTGTTACCAAGGATGAAAAAACTTGTTTTCATGTAATAGATAACTTGAATGTAATTTCTGATGGTGTCAAAGGGTCTGCTGTTTCCAAAAAATACATGCGGAATAAGATCTGGTCCTTTGTCATAAGCAAAGGGTCTCCTTCTTAGTATATCACATTATTATCTGCCAATGTAAAACACCCTATATGTTTTTATTACACAAATAGCAAGACATTCTTCATGCTGTCTGTGTCCTATACTTTGAACAATGCTTATCATCTTATATCCAAGAATCCTGTTGCTGATACACATTTTTTTCATTTTATGATAAATGTGTTTATAATTTATGTATTAGGATTGGACTCAAATAATCTAGGATTGTATAGGCATATTTTGGCATACTACAGTACTGTGAAGCAACAAGATAGGCTTACCCTCTATTTATACATGCTTTTGTGAATTCAAAGAGGTTTAACTCCAGATAAAGTCAGAGAAAAAATCATAGATCCATTGTCAGAGTTTCAAAAGGCTATTGTAGAATATCTAGAATCAGTACATCGAGGCAATTTCTTGACTGGAACACTGAAAGACATTGAAAAGCATATATCATTAAATAAAGCTGCACTGGGATATACAGATCCCACTAAGTCACTTTTAGAACAACCATCCATTTCTTGCAAAGAAGAATGCTTATTGTGTGCAGCATGTAATAATTTAGCAGAATAGTGGGATCACTTTTGTCATATGGTGAATGATCTGCTATACTAATCAAACATATATACATGTACTTTTACTAAGGACAAAAATAGCATACAGAAAAAAAATAAAGAATATAAAGGATGTCTTCATAATCTGTAGAGTAAATGTAAAGCAAGATTCTTTCGTTCATTGTATGTGCACACAGAAGTTAATCTGACTACTGGTGCTTTGAATATGTGAAAGACGGAACTATAGCTTAATATATTTACAAGTCCTCTTACTTACCTGTTTTGATGCAATACCAATGTAATGAGCCTCTGCTCTGGGACAGCCATTAAGACTGTTTTGTTGTACATCACTAAATATATTACAAAGCCCATCCTCAAAACATGCACTGCATTTGAGGTGGTTGCTTTGATATTCACTAAACATGCAGATATACTGAACGGTCCACTTAATCATCAAGAGAAAGCTTACATGCTAATGATTAAGATAGCTAATATTTTTAGCGCTAAAATGGAAATGAGATTGCCAATGATTTGCATGTATCTATTAGGCAATGCTAATCATTATACTGACTATAATTTCTCGAATTTGTATTGGCCTACTTTTATTCAAGAGGCCAGACATCTTTGGATGGACAATGCTGCTGACTAGTTACATGACAAATTTTCTAATAAGTTGGCAATAATTAAGAAACAAGAACAAGTGATAGGGCTATTACCTATATTTGATTATATTTTCAGAGGACTGGAGTTGGACCAAATAACTTTGTATAAGTGGTCATCGAGATGTAAAAAAGTCAAGTTGACCAACAGAACATGTAATATATTGGTTGATGATAATGACATATCTCTTAGTAAAAGAAAAAATATGCAGAGTTTCGTGGTTATTAAATTCTCAACTCGTCATCTGCTTTCTGATACTCATGATACTTATGTGTATTCTCCCTTATATAGGCATGTTCCTAATTTAGTAGGTGGAAATTTATCTAGAAAAGATCAAGGGAATAGAGAGTACTATTGTACAATCATATTAACATCTTAGCATACAAAACATGACCTTAAAAATACTAGAGAAACATAGGATTCAGCTTTTAAATATACATCCTTCAATAAGCATCAACTCACATTGCTCAAGAATATAAACATATAATATGAATGCTTAGATGCGGCTGACAACTTTTATGCTCAGCTGAAGAGCGAAGGTGTATGTCTTACTAATTCAACGCTGAACAGAGACAAACTATCTGATATGATGCAGCAGAACAAAACTGAAAACTTTGAGGACATGAACAATGTAATCGCAAAAGTTAATGAAGAAGCATCTGCTGTGTTTGGCAAGAAAGAATTAAAACATAAATCTGATATGCTGCAAATATCAGCAACTATGGCAGATCTGAGGTGGAGAGATTCTATCATAGACCAGATGTTTTCTCAAATCAACACTGTTAAACCTATAAATAAAAAACATAATTGATTTTACTGGAAAGCTGTTGTTACAGTGAAGCGGGATAAGGGTGCTAAAGAGCTGAAATTTCAGCATATCTGCATGCAGTGGTAAGTTATCAGGCAGTGTATCAGAACTACTGGGATATGTCAACGTAGTAGATCAGAAGTATCTTCAGAAAATATATGTAGACAATAAATGGGAACTTACTATTGCTATTGATACAATGCTGTACTAGCAGTCAGAGACACAACATGCACCAGAAGTCAAAATAAACATTTAATTATGGGCTGAAAACTGTAAGCCTTCTAGTAGCAGTCTCAACAAATTATATCTCCAAAAACACCCCAATAAAAACACAGATAGTACAGAACAAAGGGGCAGAGACCAGCTCAAACTATTAGCTCAACAATAGTCCAACCACTGCAATGGAGAGGGAAAGCATGGGAGTTGGCAGAAGTGACAAAATAGGATCAATTTGTGATAATCTAGATCAAGATCTGATCTGATAATGCTTAATTTGACATGACTAAAAGAGGAAAGGAAAAGAAGCATAGAGTGATGTCAAAAGAAGCATGAAATGCAAGGAAGCACTAAAAGGGGAAAGAAGGATCTATGAATAGGATCATGCTAAATAGAGCTGAAGCAAATGAAGAAGTGGCAATCAGAGACATCTAGAGGAATGGTGGAACTGGTGGCACTAAAACATGCCTCCCAAAAGAGAAATTGAACTATCAAATATGTTCTGTAGGCTGGGGAGTTGACAACAAAAAGTCAGGTATAGATAGTGGTCTGTGCACCAGGAAAAACAGTATAAATAGCCCAAGTTTAGTAGAGAATAAACAGGCAATTAATAGGCAAAGGCTCAGTGGTTCCCAGGAAGTGGATTATTTAGGCTAAAATTTATTGAACACCTCTTATTGGAAGTCTATTGATAGACAAAGGCTCAGTAGTTCTCAGAAAGTGAACTGCTTAGGCTAGAGTTTATTGAGAACCTTCTTCTGTCCATCAGGATATTCAATATTCTGTGAAGCATCCAATACATCAAGTTTTTATCATCAAGCACCAGTGTGGATTAGAGAAAACTTTCTAAAACTTCAAGAAAGCCCCAGAACTATTAGTACTATTTGCAACCAAGTACTACACTATTATATCTTCAAACTACAGGCTAAACAAAGAACAGCTAAGAGTGTTCCATATTGTGGCTAATCACACAACGTTATATATGCCTGAGCAACTTAAATTGTATATGGGAGGAATGGGAGGCACCAGAAAAACTCAGGTGCTCTGAGCCCTCATCAAATATTTTGAAGCTAGAAAAGAGGCATATTATCTGGCTGTGGTTTTGCCTACCAGCACTGCTGCATCACTTATAAGTGGCTCAACATATCATTTGATGTTCAGCATTAATGACATGGTTAGTGTATCAAAGAAACAACTTGCTCAAATTAAAACTCATCTATTAGATGTTGATTACATGTTTTTTGACAAAGTATCTATGTTATCGTATTGAAACTTGTATAAAATTTCTGCAAGATTGGCTCAGCTGTTCAGTAAACTAGATATCTCTTTTGATGATATGAACATGATATTTGTAGGTGATTTTGCTCAGTTGCCCTCTGTCACTGAGCACAAAGGATCAGTGTTATATAGTAGAACTGTAGGTTTAAATACCAAAATATTGAAGGATCAGAAGTCTGCCATAAGTAAGACTATATAGCATCAAGTAATGACCATTGTCATATTGTGTAAAAATGAGGCAGAAAACTCAGTCTACAGAGAATGTGGCTTTGTAATATATACTACACTTAAAAATATGAAGTATAGAGCATGTACCAAAAAAAACATGAAGTTTCTTAAAAGCAAATTATTAGCTGTCTCTAATAGTTGCCTATTTATATCTGACAAACAGTTCAGAAATGTTTCTATAATCACCACACAAAATATGGACAAAGACGCTATTAACATTATAGGAAATACTCAATTTGCAAGCAAGAGCTATCAAAAACTAGTGCATTTCTGTAGCAAAAATAGTCTGTCATCTAAAAATGATGATGAAATAAGAAACTATTCATTTAACTACATATGCTCTAAAGAAACCATGAGATTTTCTCCAACTATACAGCATGCATTGTGGGACCAACCTCCATTATTTTGCAGTGTTCAAGTTGCAGGAAAGCTGTTGTTATGTGTAGGCTTGCCTGTTATAATCAAGAATAATGCAGCTACAGAATTATACATTACCAATAGACAAGAAGGTTTTGTGTATAGTTGAAAAAGTTGCATTGGATCAGCCAGACAAATTATGCTGGATATATTATTCATACTACTCAACAATCCTCTGCAAAGAGTAAAAATTGATGGACTTCCTAGTAATGTGGTTCCAATTGTATGTAAAAGCATGCATCTTAAATGTAGACTCTCTAATAATAATAGCATGTCTTTGTTTTGATCACAGATAAAGGTATTTGTCAAAAGACTCCTCATTTCTTCCTTTTCTCACTCCTTATTCCTTTATTCTTCTTTTATTCATTCTCTTATTTCTTCTAACATTATTTCATTTTACTGTTTCTATTTTTTCAACACTATCTGTTAGTACTACTCTCAGTCTTTGAGGTGCTCTGGTTCTTTCGCTACCATTTAGACAAGTGTGGGCCCTTCAGCATTGCTTCTAGACAGCTTATATAAGCCGGAGTTTGCCTTTCTGACTTCTAAAGTCCGGAGTTTTTCTGCCTTGTTTGCACAGTTGTTTGGTTAGTCAATTTTCGAGTTTTTAAGATTCTGTTGTACTATACAATTGTTTTCCACACTTTAAAAGCCCCAAAAGCATCCAACCTGGCATAGGGAATCCCTAGACTTGTTTTCTTTGGATCTCCCTCTGCCAGCTGTGTGACTGAGCCACAGCCTCTAGAGGTCGCCCTTATAGTATTAGTAAACTATGCCATGATGAATTATACAAGTCAAGAAAAAACTAAACCTTACAATCCAGTAGACTTAACCAAGTGTCAATCATATCAAGCCTACTACACTACACTATCCTGCAGTGCTACAGCTGCAGTAATACTCATCATCTGAGGATTTGATTCTAACAAAATACAAGGCAAAGCAAGTGGTGCATTGCATAGGAAATTTCATGACTTGGAACTGCTCAATGAAATAACCCAACTCAGATATATAAACTAGCTCTCTAAAAGTTTTATCGATTCACCTAGACAATCTGATCTAATTTATTTATTTAGACAATGCAAACAAAAAGGTTACATGTCCTCTAATCTTCATATGGCCTTACATTGGAGTAACAAGAACCCTTACGATGATGCATTATTCTCTGATATCAAATAGCAGGTTGCTAGTAAAGATAGACCTATTAAGCTACTGCAGTTCCCTAAAAGCAGATTTAATCCAGCTAAGGGCACTCAGCCTATAGTATATCCTTATCCAATACTCAGCAAAATAACCTGAAACTACAATGATAGTTCATCTAACTTGAAAATTTTGAAAAATATTATAAGTAGTGAACAGGAATTAAATATGAACAGATGTGGAGGACTGATTGGAACTAAGTGGAATGCCAATAGTTGCATGTACAACATAGTAATAACTATATTATACAATATGTGACAAGATGACATGTTACTATAGTCAATGAATTTCCAATTATTTGGGACATCAATTATGCAAAGCATAAAAAGCAACTTCTCATCAATGCATAAAAATAAAATTACGCTGAATAATACAAGAGAGGTTTTGAAAAATTGTATGAACAATCGCAATCCAAGAAACTTTTTGTATGGTGAACTAACAAGTATTTATACTATGATCAAAGAGTTGCTTATATACAGATAAAATATATACACATCATACATGCACTGTCTACATGGTCATGCAGTTAACAGAAGAGCTGTTACATCAAATTCATGTCAGATTGCTATACTGTAAGGGTGACCTCTAAAGGCTGTGGCTCAGTCACACAGCTGGCAGAAAGAGATTCAAAGTGTATTAGAATATATACTGACAATATTATTATAGCTACTCACCTAGCAGAGGGAAATTCAAAAAGAACAAGTCTAGGAATTCTTTATGCCAGGTTGGTCGCTTTTAGAGCCTCTGAAGCATGAGAAACAACTGTATAGTACAACAAAACCTTAAAAACTCAAAAATTGCCTACACAAACAATTGCACAAATAAAGGGCAAACTCTGGCAAATTCTGGCTTATATAAGTAGTCTCAAAGTGGTGCTAAGAAGCCTACACTTGTTTAAATGGTAGCTAAATAACTAGAGCACCTCAAGAGCTGAAAATAATACTAACAAATAGTGTTGAAAAAATAGAAACAGTAAAATGAAATAATGTCAGAAGAAATAAGAGAATGAATAAAGGAAGAGTGAAAAGATAAGGAGTGAGAAAAGAAAGAAATGAGAAGTCCCCTGACACATACTAGATAATTTACAACTGTCAATATAACATTTTCTAAGAAACATGGAATTTTTTACTGAATCTCAGTGCAGAATATGTATGTCTAAATTAGTTAGAATAATGAGAACAGTATATACAGCACCAATACTGTTTTTTGACATGGTGTCAATCAACATCGCAATTAATAGATATATTAATGTGTCAGTTTATAGGTCAGAAGACAGACAATATATCTTAAAAGGTATCATATATTTCACAAACAGTTATTTTACTTGTCAATATGTAGATTCGTCCTTAAAGGTGTGGTTCCATGATAGTTTAATTACTAGTAAAAAGTTGATTGTTGAAGAAGGCAGTCTGGATATGTTGGATATACGAGTCTGCAGAGGTAGTAAAGCAATAATAGTATTATATGTTAAAGTGGCGTTGATGACGCCCAAAGTTTGGTCAGTAACAAATGTAGGAATTGTGTTACCGTACCAAGAGTGTGCGTTGGGCGCGCTATAAGTGTGTTGAGGAGTCCCGGGCAGGTCCCAGAGAACGCGTCTGTGAAAAAGGGTAAAAGTCGGTAACGGAGTCGGCAAGTGTCAAGCGCTAAGGTAAAGCGCCTAAGAAAATGCGGTAAGTGAACACGGCAACGGGAAGCGGCAAGAGCACGGTAAGCTTAGCGAAGTCTAAGCGTCGATAATGCCTGCCGTAGTTGCAAGGCGCGAGTGTGTCGAGTGTTGGCGAACGTCTGTAACTGCCGATGAGTTCGACGTTGCCGACCGTAGCGTAAATGTGCTCTTGAGCGTAAGGGAGACTGAAGTAAGTGGGGGAAACTGTGGTCTATTCGTCTGCTGTCCAATGTACAAGTCGGTAAGTACTTTTATACTACAATAAGTTCGCCGTCGCCAGTGGCTAATGACGCCAGAGTGCGGTAAACTGGAAAATTTCAAAGGGGTAGCTCCAACGGTTTCAGATCCCTACCGTCCATTCAAGAGCCTTAGCGACGCCAGGCGACAGATCGCGAAGCTAAACCATCACTCCATCACCCTTCTGTTCGTCAGAGCACCTAAGCGATGTCGGGCGCCAAATCGAGACGCTAAGCGGTGTCAGACGCCAAGGTCAAACGCCAAGCTGTCCGTCAGTTTTTGATAGATCATCAGGCTTCTCGCTAAGCGCTGTCGTCAGTGACTGATGCCATCTGTCAGTTGTCATTCTGTCTGCCGATCGGCGCTATCATTGATTGGATCTGCTTCTTGCCGTGCGCGGCCGTCGGGAATGGCTTAAAATAGGTAAAACGCGTGCGCCAAGTTCGGAACGAGTGCGGCAAGGTTTCCGGAGCCGGTGCCGAGCCTGCCGTTGATGCGCCTAACCTGTATAGGGTCCTATCAGCGTAATCATATATTACCAATGGGGAGTTGTTTAGTTTGAATTAAATCTGTGTATTTAAGCTATAGAT